>JAECUM010017932.1:0-27417 GCA_016617855.1 Megalonaias nervosa | reverse complement strand
CAACATACAATTGCCGCAGTAGTTGTTCACTTGACGTTGTTCTGACGCGCCATGTGTAGTCGGTGGTATTTAGAACAGCTGTTTGATATATTTTATGTTGCTGAAAATAAATTCTGTTTGAGTGTTTATCAAGTACACTATTTAATTCTCCTGCTTAGTGACTGACGGCGTTATTCGTGGCATCCACAGCGCAAGTTTGTTTATAATAAACTGCACATCAGCTCCGCCAGCTCGAAATAAACAATCATTTTGTTCTGCTTGATCTAACATTAGTGTATATTTAACTCCACGAAATACCATGTTGTAATTGCGACAAAATCTAAATATTGTGCTCAACAGCAGCATCATTGTAATTTGACGTGATTCTGCTGCAAGTGCCCTTCTCTTAGCATGACCTTCATTGTAACGTATATTTTTGAAACTGATTGCGTTATTAACATGATTTGACATTGCAACGCCGTTCAAAGCGACACCTGGTGGTGTTATACCAAGATTATTACAAGCAGCAATTAAGTGAGACTCTTGTAGCGTCTGCATCAGCGGCTGCATCTGGTGGGGCTATAACAAAATTGACAGTATTAGCGATAAGAAAATCTCTTACAATTATAACATCTGCATTGGCATTAGCGCCGTAAATAAGAGTAATATTTGAAAAAAGTTCGCCTGCTGCTAAACCAATTCCAGTATCTTTAAACCACATCATATTAGTTGCAGTTGATCTGAAGTAATCATCGGAAAACGACATAATACTTAGTACAGTGCTCGCAACTTGTAGGTGAATTGAAATATCTTCGACCGTTTGATTAGCTATCTGATATCTAGCACTTTTAAATAAGCTCCAGCCGTTGTGTATAAGAGATATTTTTGCTCCAGTTGCAATTGCGATAGGTGGATTAGCCATTGTCATAATCTGGCCACATACTTCTAACTTTGCTTTGTGAGGCAAATGAAATACATCCTCATCCCGCGTATTAAATGCTCTGACGCCCGCCTTATTTGATTCATTAGAATTTTCGTCAAGATACTCAACATAGTCAAATTCTGTTACTGTGTCGTCGATGTCATAAGTCTCTGCTAAATCAAGATAATTTTTAGCAGACATTTTTCTATTTATTAGGTTATGTAAAATTTGGCGCTGTTGCCTTTGATATTAATTTTTGTATAATCTGTTCGCCTTTTGGCGCTTACAGTTTTTTCCGTTGTTGTTATCATTGCACGTTCTGTTTCTTTTCTTGGGGCAATTTTTGATATAACTTGTTTTATATCTGCGACCGTCGGCGCTGCCGACAGTTGGCCTTTTATTTTATCAGCTATTTTTTTCCCACCTCAGTTCCAGCGGCAGATGCAGCTCCAGTTGCAAAAGCTTTTGACGCGTCAAGTGCAATTAGCGCAGCTTTATGCGCTATTCCTGGAGCATTTTCAATAATTTTAGTAAATATATTTCCTAAAAATCCTCCAACTATTTTTCTTCTGTAAACTTTTTTCTTTGTCTCAGTTTATATTGTGAGGTTGTACAAAAATCACAAACAATAGATATGCGCATAGGTGCAAATAATGAATAACAACATCGTTATTCAGATCCAGTTGTCGTCCAGATTGATCTGTCAATTGCATATTTATTTCTGTTATCTGATTTTCAGTATCTAGCGGATAATATATAACCTACCGTGGACTAATTTGCATGAGCGATCCAGGTGGAACGTCAGGTGAAAAACTGTATATTGTTTGTCCTTTACTGCCTCGAACTGAGTAAGATCCAGTTGCAATAGAGCAATTTATTAATATTGGGTTTACGTCAGTTATATTTACTGGCAGATCACCGTCATACGTTATAGTTTGTTCTGTGGTTGATCCATATTGTTTATGATAAATCCTATCAACGACGCTATATATTTTGCTGATGAAAAATTGATTAACATATTATTTTTTAATGTTATTGTGGCGCGTAACGTATTATGATTCGGTGTATGCTCAAAATTATCAGCGACACCGTTTACTTTTGTTATCAGCTCTTTCATTGTTTTATTTAGATCAGTGACATTATAAGCTCCTTGTAGAATTTTAAATGTTGTCCATAGCGCTTGTGGTTTAAATGTAAATTCATCTTTGATATTAGTTTTTACGTTGGCCACAGAATACCATGCCGTGCAGGAAATTAGTCCGATCTCATGCTGTTTTTCAGTATCTAGTATTGGTGGAATATAATTTACTGCAAAATTTGCGCTATCTTTAGCGGCCGTGCTAGAGTCTAGTAATAATGTTGTAGACATCGTTATTTATTATATTTTTAATAAAATTAAGTCGCCGCGATTGAATCGCTATGTAAAATTTCGTATTCGTCAGATGTTAATAAATTGTCCGATCTCAAATGATCAAGTATGTCAATAATTTCAATGTCAAATTCAGCACCAACATTTCCAGCTTCTTTTGACGATATCAATAGCATTAATCTGCCTATCATTTTTGTAACTGATGTAAATATTTTTACCCCAGTCCCAGTTTTTTCTTTTTCAGCTGCAGTCAACATTTTAGCAAATTCATCATAATTATCAACCAACCGACTTAATTCAGTTTGTCTGCCAATTGGATCTTTTATGTCCTTTGGGACAACCATATCTGCCTTCATACGTATTTCATCTAGATGTTTTGTCTCAGTAATCAAACTATTATCGTAATGACCGTGCTGTCTATTTTTTATATTACGAAGATCTTTGATATAAAAGATCGGCAATAATACCTTGCCGGTATTGGTCAATACTGCCGTGATAATTTTTATTTCCCATTTTTACATCGGTTTTATATTTCTTATTTTCTTCTTTAATTTTTTCTAACTTACTAATATTTTCTTCGGCGTTGTAATCGGTTTTGCTAATATCGCGTACTCTTACACCTTTGAAATTGTTTTTTTCGTTAAATATTTCATACTCAGAATCACGTATTTTACCGTTTATATTTTCTAGAGCATCTTTAAATCTTTGTCGGTCTTGAACATCTAATCCATGCTCTTTTCTCCATCCTTCTCTTCTGGGTTCTTCTTCAAATATATCCTTAAACAATCTTTCATTTTTACTTTCAGATTCTTCAATTATCTCGCCTAACTTCTTTCCAATAATCCCAACTAATGTTGCTTCGGATAATCTTTGTTCAAATGCAAGTAGATTATTGATCAGCCGATTTAGTTCAGCTCGTCTAGCAGCAGAATTAACAATATGTGCTACAAGTGTCTCAGCCAACCTTCTTTTTTCTCCTTCAGATCTTTTAATAATTTTTGCAGCAGCACCTTCTTGTTGTTCTTTAACGAATCCTATTAAACCTTTTTCCTGTAGTTTTTTAAGTTCTTCTACTGATAGTGGTTTAGTTTACGGTTGTTTCCCAAGTAAAGCCTCAGTAACTGGTTTAAAAACTGTAGCTGTTGCTTCTGCGGCAACTACTTGTCAACGTCGTGCTTCTTGGACTTTTTTCTTAAATCCTGCCTGAGACTGAGCAAGTTTTTAAAATCTTCTATATATTTTCTGCACTTTCATTTTATATCAAAGATATTTGATAAAACTTACTGCAGATAATTTTCAATACAATATCGAAACATATTTTCGGATCACGTGTAAGTTTATCGAATAAAAAGAAATTATATTTATCTTTTGTTCCCTTATGATATAGTTCAAGAAATTTATCTTTTGTTACATCGCCACATTGCTCGTTTGCAATATTTCTAACGTCAACGTTGTCCAGTCCGGGAAATAATATAAAACAATCATTATTTCTCTGAATAAACCTGTCAACGTTATTAAAACCTTAAGCAAGATAAACAGAATTACATTTTTTATTACGCGACAGTGAAAAATATGATCTTATTTTATTCATCTCTTCATTGTTTAGCGGAATATCATCAGAAACAACTATCTTATGTTCATCTGAATCAAGTTGATTAACTGGAACAAGCTCTTCTGGTTGTCTGATGATAAAAAAAAATCTTCACCGGCCTCAAGATCTTCACGAAGTTTGTTATTATATTCGTTAAGTAGCTCGTACTTATCTTCTTGTGGATTAATTGTGTAAATGTAAAGTCGCTCATAGTTAAAATTATCGCCCAGCAGTAAATTCATCAGCAAATTTGTTTTCCCCGATCCAGTTCCCCCAACAATAAGATAATGACAATCTGGAATTTGGTTGTTGTGTTTATGTTGCACCAGTCGTTCTGGACCAAACTTTATTATCGACATTATTATAAATTAAGTTGATAAAAATTGTCAGACAATAAATAAATAATGAGCTATTATACAAAATTTGGAACATCATTAGGAGATTCGTCTGCTATAAGTACAATAACGAACGGTAATTTTGATTTATCAGGCTACCTAAAAAAACTGGCGATACAAGGAAACCTATGTCAAATCAACGAGTATTAGGTTTAGAAACAAATTATCCGCCAAAAAATGTTGTTAATACACAAGCTGTTAGTTATGCACAACTGAAATCTGTCGACAACAGCAAACTAGATAAATCTGGTGGAGTTGTCACAGGTAATCTTGATATGTCAGAAAAAGGATAATAAACTTAGAAACTTCATATCCACCAGTAAACTATAATCAAACACAAGCAGCACGTTTACTACAGTTAATGTATGTCGATGATATTAAACTCAGTAACGCAGGTGATACAATGATCGGCAATCTCAACATGTTTGGCAAAAAAATAATAAACTTGGAAACTGCGTATCCAGCAGCAAATGTTGATAACACACAAGCTGTAAGTTATACACAATTAAAATCTATTGACGATAACAAGCTCGATAAGTCCGGCGACACAATGACAGGTATTCTGATAATGAGTATAACTAAAAAATAACTCGATTACCGACAACCTCACCACCAGCTAATAAGACTGATGCTATTAGTTATGCTCAGTTAAAAGAAGAACTTACCCCATATTTTAAACGATCCGGTGGACCAACGTCAGGCAACATAATCATGAGAAGCAACAAAATAATGATAACATATGTTCCAGTTAACCCTAATGATCTGACAAATAAAGCGTATGTTGACAGTCTGTCTGGTGGTATAAAACGAACCAAAAACAATGTTGGATATATTCCAACACTTTTTAAGGCAACCGACAATCGAGTTCGGTTTGAGGTAAGCGCATCAACATATTATCCTGAAAACTATCCTCATCACGCTTTCTCTGATAGACAGGAATGGACGACCAACGGAGAAGTTGAAAACTTTTAGATTAAAATTAAATGTCCCACTACAGTTGCTATTTGGCAATTTCATTTGCGCGGTCGATTAAACTCTAGTGTTAGTAGAATTTATAATTGGCGGTTTGAAGGATCAAACGATATCAACTGGACATCATTGTATAGTACAGAAGATACGTATATCTTAGCAACACAATATTTTACAATTCCGACAGAAAAAAACTGTTAACAAGTACTTGTATTTTTCATTTAATGTTGTCGCTGCTGAACATCCGTTTCCAGGACTGACAGCATTTCAAATATACACGCTCGATGGTCAAATTTAATCTGATGCTATAAAATAATGTCAGAACCTCCAATTGTAACCGTTACGAGAGAATTTTATGATAATATTTATAACCCAAAAAAAGATGTTAGGGACGAATGACTGGCGGCATGTGTGATAAATACCACAAAAATGTTACAATTCCAAAGATAAACTCTCCATTGTCAGAAGAAGAAAAAAAAATTTGTTCGTGTTATACATACGCGAGGACCACAACTGAAAAAGCAATAGAAAACTTTGATATTATAAGCAGATACTGTCATCCTGATGATTGTCTGGAAGAACAAAAACAAGTTGAAATCCTGTTGAAAAAAATGTTGCCTGAGCTTGATTTCAAAAATATAAATTTGATAATGCGATTAGGTTTATTAAAAGCGTAGGATGAAAAACAAATGAACGATAACTATGATCGTCTCGACAAACTAGCAGAATCTAGGATAATAGGAATAAGAAGAAACGGGAAGTTATATAATAGTTTTTTTAAACGAGAAATTTTTAAGTATCTCGGCATGTACTACCTCGACAAAGAAACCCTAATTAAAATCGTTACTACGACGGTAGATACGGAGTTAATTATTACAGTGTACTCAAACGCAATTTTGCCAATGATACGTAAAAAACAAGAATTTGATCCGATTATTGTTAGCAGGTCTCTAAAAATAATCAAAAATTTTGACGACGAAATTAGTAATCTTCGTGATGATGGGCGAGAAAAGTTTTTTGAAAAAGTAACACAAAATTGGAATTAAAATTTTATTCATATTACGACATAAGTGGAGAAGATGATATTCTATTTCCATCGATCCAACGCTTTAAACAATTGTCATTACGAAATTATTATGATGAAATTGAGAAAATACTCAAAAAACCATATGAAAAAATAAAGTTAAAAGTAGCTTCTGCTATTGGTCTTCTCACAATTGAACTAGACAAGCTTAAAAAATTAATGTTAATAAATTTTATAGTCGCATACGCAATTTTCAGACAACATATTGTTCTCAAACATTTCACGTTAGATCAAATAAGCTTGGTATTAGGGTTTATTGATGAAACAAAAAGATATTACGGTAATTTAGTAAATAAAACAGATTTGTATGAAGGTGAATTAGAAGACATTTTTGATTCATACACTTGGTTAAAGAAAAATGAGGTACTAACACATAAACGATACAATGATACTTTGTCGGAGTTTTTAGCTGATCCTCACAATAATAAGTTCCGTGAGTTACTTGATCAAATTGTTGGTACTAAAATTTTTATAATTGTGTAAAATGTGTGAACAAATATTGTATAATGAAAAAACAGATCATCGATTTCAATCATATTTCAGAACAAATTCCAAAACAAGATGTTGAAGCACTAGTATAATATTATAAATTTTATCATAAACACCTTTGGTGTGTAAACAATGTTATAAGTGCTACAGTAGAATACTTCGAGTAATATTATATTTACCACTGCTAATGACCAGCTCTGGCATAATCTCAAGTGCAGCATCATTAAATCCGTTTTTGTTAATAATATCTGGTGTTGGTGTCTCTCTTTCAACAGCATGTTAGAAAAATGAGCCCTGACTTAAGACTAAAAAAATGCTTGTAAAATAGCAAGTATCACTTACAAAAAAAAAAAATACTTGATCAGATATGATCTTATTTGCGAGGAGTAAAATATGATATGGATTATTTAATACGCGAGTTCCGTATTATTACAGTATGTTAACGGATATCCCAATTTGGAACTTATACAAGAATTTATACGGATGGATCAAAAGATGAGGAAAAGGCTGCTGCAGCCTACGTTAGTGGAAAAGACACAACAAAGGTTCGCTTGCCAAATGGTACATCAATTTTTTCAGCCGAAATCAGAGCAATAGACCTTGCTTTGCAATATATTGAAAACAAACGTATTTTAAACAGCATCATCTTCTCCGACTCACTATCGGTACTTCAGTCACTACATAATAGAAAACTGGAGAACCCATTATTAGCCAATATTCTCCTGAAACATACTAAGCTGAGCACTTCCCACAATATAGGATACTGTTGGTTACCCATCCATATTGGCATTAAAGGTAATGAAAAAGCAGAAAGTGCTGCTAAAATGGCCCTGTCACTAGAACCATCTGATTTTAAAATACCGTATACTGATTTTAAACCTAGTATCAAAGAATCTTAATGTCAGAAATGGCAGGCATCATGGAATGATGCCGTAAATAACAAACTTCATGCCATCAAGCCAACCCTAGGAGAATGGACTCCTTCTTACAGAGCCGTCCGTAGGGAGGAGGTAGTCATTGCAAGAATTCGAATTGGTCATACTTATTTAACCCACTCCCATATACTAAAAGGAGAAGACCCGCCAGAGTGCATTTCTTGCAATGAACCATTCACCGTTAAGCACTTTATGTTGAGTGTTTTGACCTCCAACCTAGACGCAATCAGTATTACAATGTACATAACATTAGGGAGCTCTTTGATACAATAAGCGTGTCTTGTATTATAGACTTCCTGAAGGAAGTAAACATTTATTACAAGCTATAGCTTTTATGCTAACACTTTGAGCAATTTTATGTGCTATATATACCGTCCCTAAATTTTAATTACCTTTCATCTGTTTTCATTATCATACACCATTTACATTCCCCGTTCATAGGGAAACTTTATTTATCACCGTTACCATCTTATCGTTTTACTTTCAACAGTTTGGTTTCGTATCGCTGGTCGATACGAAACCTTTTACCACTTTTAAATGATCAAAGATATAACCTTTTGTATGGCGCTAAATAGCCTAACAGTGCTGGTGCGCCGTAAAAGTTCAATCAACCAACCAACGGATATCCTACCAATGAGAGTCAGCAGGTATGCAAAAGATTATCATAAAATGTTGTTATAGTAGTAGTAGATGTTTACAAATATCATTGTCAAATAAAACATCAACCATGTTGTCAATGAATAACATTGGATCAGTTGCCCAACCGTCTATTCGTTTATCGTTTTCGTCAGCAAACAACCATACTGATCCGTACTTGCTAGGTAAATGATAACCAACTTTTTAAATACAATCATTTATTATTTTAGGTTCTATACCAGTATGTCTCGAAGCTGATTTAATGGAATTAAATCTTTTAAAAAATATGTTTGTTAGATTAAATCCAACACTTTTTATTGGCGCTTTATAATAATCCATATTATATTATATGTTATTGTTTAATATGAGATAAATCTAGAGGTCCAGGAACCTCTTCTGAGCTAGAAACCTCTTTTGAAATAGGAACATCATTTTCTTCTACTACTTCTATTGACTCCTTTTAGGCAATGGATGTACTAACAATAGGAGTACTGGTTATAGTTTCTGTGATACTCTATTTAACATAAATGACTCTACGGGCGAAATCACAGTTACTGGTAGTCTGGACTGGGCGATGCAAGAGGTGCAAACTATATCTGGCATTTGTACCATCACAGTAGAGGTAATAACATATTATTATCATTTAAGACAGTTCTACGAACATTCTCGTGTACATACTAACAAGAAAATTAGAAATGGTATTCTAGATGATTGAGATTTTTTTCACTTTATGAAGTAGTTACCCTTTCATGGTACTTTTTTCATATACCTCTGGGTTTCTTCGTTATTACAATTATTAAAATATCATAATTAAAGTCTCATAACTTCATATAATTTCAACTTAACCAACACACAGAACATGAAGAAGAAATCGCTACTTTATAGGCAGCTGTTTCTCTCGACTTGATTTATTTTTATATGGACTTAAATTCTTCATTAAAATTTCTACCTTTTTTACTGTAATTTGAAAGAAATGTCTTTCTTTCCACCTGAAAGAAAAGAAAATCAACGTTAATTTCTAGCGATATTTAGGTATAGAAATTAAATCAGTTTCAATTCTATTTACTACAAGAAGGAAGTTTTTAACATTGTCGTCTTGTTATGTTTCTTTAACTTTTTCATGATATTGAGACATGTACGGTTATTATATATCCAGCTCGTGACTTCCTATGCAAACGCATTTTGTAAGATAGTCCATTACGTTTTCCACTACTCGGAAGTTGCCAATCATTTATTTGGGTGCTCTTAAGCACACTTTGGACACAGTAAGCTTATTGATTCATGACATGACGATGCAGCAGGTCTAGCATGACACAACAGTACCAAGCTAATAAGTCCCGGTGGTTTTTCATTCTTTTTTTTTCAAAACCGATCACTTATGTTTAGGCATGATGGGATTACAGACTACATGAAAGACTTACTGGTCTTCCGAATTTAAAGAGCTTAGCAACGTACAAATTACGCACCTCCTAATCATGACAACACACTTGCTCCAATGAGCGTCGGCAACTTAACGTTTGAAAAGTACATGCTAACACGTTTATACGAAGAAGTTTACTAAGTTCCATTTTCAGTCGAGACTCTTTAACATGCACACGTCTCCACAACGTTCGCAGGCATATGGATGATATGCAAAATTGGTTTGTAAATCGCAAGCTAGCAGAGACGCTTAGTTGATTTTCAACATATTTTAATTTTGCAGTAACCACTTCAGAAAGTATATAAAATCGAACACGAAATATAGAGAACTGAGCAATAAGCATAAAGCTTATTTCAAGCTATCTCCTCATTAGCAGTAATATTTATTTTTTTATAAAGAGGCTGATGTAATAAATGAAGGCAAAGCAATGGAAACAGTGAAGCAAGCTATTGAGTTATTACAAGAAAATTGTACATACATTATTGTAATAATCTTAGTAACTTATAAGCTTATAGCAAAAACATGCTACTGTACAAATAAAACTTAAAGTAAGAAAAATATAAAGTTGCTGGTATTGATGAAGTGGAGCTTGTAGATAAGGGACTTTTAACTTATGCTCGGTTAGAATATATTTATAACAACAAAAATGTACTCGAGATATAACAGATTAGATTGAAGATATAAGATGTGATTATGCAATTCTCCTAGTTGCAATTATGTACAGACTGAGCGCATTGAAGATCTCTGGATACCCAACATCTGTTGAAAAGGGTTACTCATTAATTACGATGTTATGTCTATGCTATGTGGCAATTTAGATACTGTTTGATTTCTAAGGGTAACATATTTTGTACAGTCTAAGGGGAATGCTTTCTGGTTTCTGGTTCAGTACATGAACATCTATTTCTAGATGACAAATGAGTTTTGAAAAGATCGTCGTATAAATCAACTACAACCAAGTTAATTGTGTCTAGTCTTTCTACTTGATTCTAATAGAATGCGACTTATTCTAGGTTCACGTTTAAGTGTAATTTTAAAGATTACAACAAGCAGTTGTATCGACGTTCTGATGACAGAAGATTCATGTTACATCCGACTTTTGCAAAAAAGAACTTTGGTATACATTTGTCCTGGTGAAGGGCGCTTGAATTGTTCCATTAGGAAGTTGTCTATTACTTAAAAGCTGCACATGTAACGGAACAAAAACCCTCATGTATCCTGGAGCCATGCCTTGATACATCTTTCAAAAACTTGACAATCAGAGCTTGTAGCGCCTTGTTGAAAGACAACTCATTTCATCTCCCTCACAATCATAGCATATAATCCAGATTTTCCTGCCCCAAGAATGATTCTTGCTGATTCAAAGTTATTGTTTTTATTTCATCTTTTTCATACTGGGTGCATTTATACCAGATCAATATCCCCACACTCCAAAAAGGGCTGACTTATCCTGATATTGAGGAGTGACAATAATAAGTAAACGTCACATCATGTAGATCAAAGTATTTCTGCCTGATTCAGTGTTACAAATAGTTACATAATTTCTAATCAAACATATTTATATTTATTGCAATGTGTTTGAAAAGCAATTAATTAAATATGGTCAATTATTTCATCAAACGTGGTACATAATAAATTGTAATCTTCGAAATGTTTAATATTGTGGTCTTTCCTGAATTACATGGAGATTATAAGTTCACCCCTTTGTACATCCATCATGCCCGCAATAGTTTATAGTTCAAGAATTACAGTATGTATATGCTGAGTCAAACTTTAATGAAAGCGATTTATTGGACAAAATAAAAAACGTACTTGGAGAAGCGAAGAAAAGGTTTATGTATGTGTTCTAATTTGATGCAAGTTTTTCAAATATGCTCAAAAATATGACTTTATTGATCGGTAAAGATTGTAAAACTTGGAAATTCTAAAGCTAGCTTAGAAACATTGTTACAATGAGAACTGCCGTGTGACCAAAATATTATTTGAGGATACTATATTACTGCAGAGAGTTTATGATTAATGCTTGTGTGGAAATAAGCCTCTCGCACATTTGGAAGTGTATCAGCGGCTGTTAGCAATAATCAACGGATGAATAAGTGATATGCCAAGCAAAATTGCTAAAACAATAATGATTAAGTTTACACTGTAATTGCCATTCTTATATAATTAGTCTATATTTATTTTCTAAGTGAAAACTCTAATTTAAATAATTCACCTAGAAATTGTTGTATATAGAGAAGAAACAGCAAATAAAACAATTGACATCAAATTTCAATGGAAATTAATACCTTATTTTCTGTAAAATTACAGATAAGTAATGTTGACTGCAGTACTACGATTTGAGAACTCGAAAACTCGAAAATCTAGTCACACATCAATGGTGGTTCTTTTACAATCATCGTTTCATTCCACATAAAGGTGCAAGGCGACGTTACAAATGCCTTCTGTACTGGTAGACTGAAATACTTAAGAAACAGAGTCTGGAAATTTATATCTTCGACAAATTACTTAACTAAGTCGAAATGCCGTATGTGCCAATTTTTGAACACATTTTTGAATTGTTGCTATATTAAAGCAGCATACTTCTTTTCCAAGGCCATTGAGAATGACACAAATGAAAAGAACAAAAGAAAAACATCAAACACAACTGTGACGGTCACAATTCTGGATGCAAATAACCACTTACCAAAGTTTGAAAACAAATTATATAATGCTACAGTTCAGGAAAATGCGATTCCAAATACTGCAATAACACTTGGCGGAGGTGCGCCCGGTATTAAAGTCTTTGACAAAGATAAGCAGGTAAGAAGGACTAATTGCATGCAAATGTATACATATTCCATCCTATGCACTATTGAAAAGTTACAAATGTATAATCAAGTATTTTCATTGACGACAGCGAAGGACATCTCTCTCTCTCTCTCTCTCTCTCTCTCTCTCTCTCTCTCTCTCTCTCTCTCTCTCTATATATATATATATATATATATATATATATATATATATATATATATATATATGCATGGTTTTCGTTCGAAAACAGTGGTTAAAATCTCCATTTTCTGTGGCTGTAGTTATTCTGAGAAGTGTAGTATATTTCCGTTCATGCAGTAAATATGGGATTTTAATAATATAAAAATAAAATCATAAGGCTATTTTTGCTAATGCCTCTTTAGCTTTGTTAAAATCTTCAAAGACTTTCTACTTAAGTGGTAAAGACTTTAGCCTCTGACACATGACGAAACCCCTCAAAGCCTTGGGCCCAAATTAAATTTTCGGTTTTCAGAGTTTTCTCTTTACAAAGATCGCTATATATGTAAAAATGAATTTTGTAAGCGCTTATGTGATTTGAAAGGAGACAATGTGTATGTATGTATATGTAAATTAAGAAAGTTTCTTTCTTTTTAAAAGTTAATGGAAACTGAATAACTTATATTCCTTTCAAAAACATATTTCACATGAATAAGTACAGTTGTTCCACATTGAATTAAAGTCAACATTTGGAGAAACATTTAAAAAACAAGATCATGTTAGAACGTTTCTATAAGTTCATTATAATTGTAACCGACAATCCATAATGTTCAAATAATCTATGTTGATCAAAAGCGAGGTCTCTTGCCTGGTTAATAAAGTGCGGGTATTTAATTTAAAAACAAACAAAAAGAAATTTATTATTGATCATTTATACAACGAATGGCGTCAATAATAATTAGATAATAAGAATATAAACATTGTTTTATTTAATTCATTTGCAAGCGTTTAGTTATTAATAATTTAGTTATTAATAACTTATCTAAAATCTCAATCTACCATTATTCTGCTAAATGGTTCGTCAAATACACGTTCTGCTCTATTTACAAACATCACTTTTAATTTTTGGCCAATACAAGTAATTCAAGATCATGTGATAAGTCTTCTTAATCCATAAATGACCAGTCAGAGGAGTTTCATGGGCCAGAGGAAGAATTTCCTGTCTGTACGATTTTGGAACTACAATTTGATAGTTCACTGACCACTCGTCACCAGCAGGTACCTCGGGAGGTCTCCATTTTCTCATACGAATCTCAATTTTAATGAAATAACAAACAGGTACTTCTGTGGCTTCAGTTTCACTAATTGCCCTATGAAACAAAGTGGAGATCTCAGGTTCTTTTCCCTGTTCGACGACAAGTGATTGTCGTTTGTCACCCTGATTATAATAACGAGAATGAGTAGTTAAAAGAGGATCACTGTGATCAATACCCTTTGATTGATCCAAACAAGGAGTGAAAGTGACCTCATCAAAAGCCTGACCAAAACATGTGTCAGATCAACATCATTCTCAAGAGCTTTCTTTGCCATAGCTCTAGGAACTGCACAAACTGGGTATAAATCAGGGAATTCTTTCTCAATAGGATCGACTTTCAGATCCAAACAAAGTTTGTCAGTTACAAGTGGATTAACCACAACCTTATCTCTATCTAGGTCATTGCCTAGTAATAAATGAATGCCCTCAACGGGGAAAAAGACACTATTCCGACTGTCACAGGTCTTGAGACTAAGTCTGTTGACAAATTTACACAACGAAGAGGCACATTAACCAAGCCTCACTCTACTCTAAGTATAAGAACACTCTCATTAGAAGAAGACTTCTCAAAAAAAGGCAAAGTACCTGAAAAAGACTCTTAGAAGCTCCAGTGTCCCTTAAAATTTTAATAGGGATAGGACTGGCCGAATCACCCATGATGATATAGAACCCTTCGACATGAATGGTTCATAATTCTCCATAATAAAATCAGACTGGGGTTTATTAGACCCAATAAAAAATGTATTGTTTTCAATACATGACCGTGACCTTGACCTCTTAGAAATAAGAGCATTTGGAATAGGTCTATCTTGATTCTGATGCTTTTATTTTCAATTTGCACCAATCAGAAATAGGTACACGTAGGAAGAGATAAGGATTTCTGATCAAGCTTATCAGAAACTTGATTCTAAAAGTTGTGCCAGGTTGAAATTTAGAAAGGCTGGTGTTAGGCTGAAATACGTTTTTACCAGAAGACTGCTAAATGGAAGACTTACTTACAAAAGAAACTTTATGAGGTAAGGAATACTCGTCAGCAGTACGAGCAGTACTTTCCAAGGTTTAGACCTTATGCTAATTAAGATAAGTTTTAATGCCACTTTGGACCCAATTCTTGAACTCTGCAAGTCATAAGAGTTGTCTGAGATTTTCCTAATATTGATCAACTTTCTTGGCTAAGCACCACCTATCAAATAACTTCTCTTATTCTCTTGCAAATGCGACATGTGTTTGTCCAGCTTCTTTTTAAAAGTTCCTGAAGTTTCGCCGATAAGCCTCAGGGACTAAGTCATAACCCTTTAGGATACACTTCTTAACCAGATCATAGTCGGTACTTTGCTGTACTGACAGGGATGCATAGATGTCTTGGGTTTGGCAAAAAGTGCACTCTGTAATAATAGAGTCCAATGCTCCCTTGGCCATTTTGAATTTTCAGCGATTTTATCAAAATTAGGAAAATATTTGTCTACTTCTTTTTCCCTGAAAGGGGGCAATAACCTAATATTCTTAGTAACATCAAAACTTGAATTTGTATCTAGCTTGGACGTGCTTTTCATTTGCCAGCTCTAATTCTCTTATCTAAATTGTTATTCCCTTTCTTCCTTCTCTCTTTGCATTTGCAGCTGTCTCTCGCTCTCTCCTCTTTCTCCAATTGCAACTGCATTTGTTTCTCTCTATCTCCTCTTTCTCCAACTGCAACTGCGTTTATTTCTCTTCTGTCTGTAACTGCATTTGTTTCTCTCTCCTCTTTCTCCAACAGCATTTTCCTCTCTCTTTCCTCCTTATCTAATTGCATTTGTTTCTCTTCTTTCTGTAACTGCATTTCCTACACCTCATTCTGAAGTTCAAGCTTTCTTAACTCTAATTCCATCTTGTATTTTAATTTTAATTCCTTTACTTTTATGTTAGGGTCTGATAAGACTTACTGATCGAAACCAAATCACTTTTATCCAAAATATTCTTTTCCACCAAATATTGGGCCAAAATATTTTTTATTTCTTGCTTCATTAAAGAAGCTTTTGCCCCAGAAAGATCATATTTTCTGGCAATCTGAAGCAATTCATATTTTTCCAAACAGTCTAACTGCTCCTGGGTAGGATTGGAAATAAAGATCTCCACTTTTGATGACATTGTAAAAAGCTTGCTGATTTCACTAAAGATTTCTAACATTTGAAATAATGCTTGAGATTTTAAAAATTCCGAAAATAGGGGAAGTTTTGATTTCAAAAACAAAGTTTTGTGAAATATTTTAGCAAACTTCATATCCCAAGGACGAGCACCCAATTTTCTGTTACCAGTCTATGGTCTTCAAATAAGCAAAAGAAAAGAGTGAAGACAACAAGCTTTGTAAAATTTAACAAATAATTTATTTCCCTAGAATACAAAGTGAAAAATAAGAAAAAGAACTTACGGTTGTGCGAATTAAATCCAAAAAAAATCCAAGAAATAAAGACACAAGTCCAAGTAATATAAAGTCCTGAATAAAACTCAGTTCAAGACCCGAAGAGATTTAAAATTGAAGGCGATGACGTGTCTGTTATGGCCTGTGTCGTACTAATATGTCAACAGTCTGTTGTTGAATCACAAAAATAGTATTCCAGGTTTGAATTCAGTACAAATTCCAATGAATGTCTTTTTCCAAGAATTTTGTCAGAGCACTATTGTATTTCAAGAGAAAATAATGACTTGAATTCAATAATTTGAAGAAAATAAAATTCAGCCCAAACTGGTCACAACATAATACAATTTAAAGTGCCAGATGTTAAAGCACAACTGGTAAAATTCTGACAGTCTCAAGATAATATAGTTCTCTGTTTGATCTCAGGTCAGAAATTAGCATTTTCTAAAAACAACCATTACCTAATGGAAAATAACTTTCTAGCATGTTTTAATGAGCCTTGTTTATTTAAAACATAATACCCTATAAATTCACTTTGGAATCCCCAAAACCCTGACCCAAATCAACATGTTTACCTGCATAATAATTTTGTCAATTATCTCATACCCATAGAGGATAATGAAGCTATTATTATTTGTTTACATCAATGAAATAAAACAAATTTTAAAATGTCAATCAGGTCAAACATAACTTAACTCAGTTCTGGACAAGGTCAAGTCCAGTAAACAATGTTACATTACAATAACATATAATTGAATAAAAAGAAAATTAAAACTAACAGACAAACACTTAAATTAAATATACATAACAGTCATAACTGAAATTATTTTTATAGTCAAATGGGAATTAACATTAAGCCGTGGGTTTGCATACCATTGGCTCTTGAATTTGTTTTTTAGAAAATGTCAGCCTTAACATGACGTCATACGTTTAGACGGAAAATGTAATGTGAAACAATAATCAACTAACCAACATTAAGTGACTTCCTATCCAACACCTAGAGATCTACAATCCAACACCCACTTGTGAGTACTATCCAGCACTCACGTTTTTAATTATTATCCAACACCTCACTTTTGAGCATTATCAAATACTTTAATTTATAGTACTATCCAACGCACCAATTTTTATAACTATCCAGCATACACCTTTTGATTACTATCTAACACACCAATTGTTTTAGTTCTGTCCGACTTTTTGAGTGCAATCCAAAATACACATTTAGTAATATCCACAAGACGTGTGTAGTAACCAATACCCCACGTTTATAATCCAACAAATGTGAAGCGACCAATATCCCACACCATAACACCAGCGCGCCGTGTGTAGTGACCAAGACATAGTCATCTACTATCCACCACCCCACATTATACCATCAACACGCCATATACAATGACCAATACCTACATTTACTTTCCAACACGACTTGTGTAGTGACCAACAACCCGTCATCTACGATCCAACACTCGACATGATACCATCAGTACGCCGTTTTGAGTGACCAATACCTTACATTTTTATCCAAGACAACGTGTGTAATGGCCAGTACCCCACGCTATACCATCAGCATTCCCTGCGTAGTGACCCATATCCATCACTTACTATTCAAAATTACCTGAGTAATGACTTGCTTCCTTGTGTTTATATGTATCTATCTGACATTTATGTATAAAGCTTTAACTATACTTCAGATCATGTTAGAAGTGCCACTACGTTTCTATAAATTATATGTAAAATAATGTGTTAATTAAGGCAAGCACTCATAATTGCACTAAACTGTAGATGACTAAAAGTATTAGTCAAATTCCAAAACTATCACGGACTTTAGTGGAGACTGAACAAATTATGTCAGATATGAATGTTTGAAACGTCTATGTTGTAAAAGACGCAATTGCTTTTACGCTTCATTGAGTCTGTTCAAAGTCTCTGCACATGCGTGTTTACAACTCTAAAGTTACCCTATGAAATCTCTCTTCTAAAATGTCCATGAGGATAATAATCATTGCCAACCAAAGAAAGGGAGCGACAGCAGGGCAACCATCTGGCATGCTCAAGAGAAGATGAATCAATATTTATAGTCCATATGGATCGTCACACTACAACTGCAACATTGTATTTGACTTCCTAGTCCCAAATCCTGCTCTTCCAGATATTTAAGCCCATTGTTTTTTCAAGCGTCTGGAATGGTATTTTAATTTTTTCAGGACCAGGGTAAGTCATAGAAAGCATGTATTCTTTGAAATTGAAGTCAGAGAGTCCATTACAAAGTTGCATTGTTGAAATCATCAGTCCTTCACACTTGCATTCTTGAAATCATCATTCTCAGTGTTATGTATGTATGTATGTATGTATGTATGTATGTACGTATATAGGTATGTATGTGTGAGGAATTCTTTCTGCAAACTAAATGGTTTCTCTTTGACTTTCTCTTTGACTTTCTTGGAATAACGTGGAAGCCGATTGTCACTCTTTGTAACACCACACGATACTATCTGGAGACCGAACAAATCAATATTATTTGTGTTCAATGACATGTCTGTCTGCAATATTGGTGTTGCCTACACCACTAGGCCCAGCAATCAACACGTTGAAAAGATAGCGAAGATACGGTACCTCCCAACTTTGACGATGTGATTTTCCATCAATCCTTTTGAGAACGGAGGATGCAGATAAAAACAATTTTTTAGAATTCTGAGATTCCATCAACGACACAAAACATTTTATACATTTTATACACGATTAATTTGTTTCTTTGCATGGTAGTGTAGCAACAGCATGGACCTATTTACATTTCAAAAACCAACGAAGTTCATATTTGTGTTATCTGTGATCAACGACATACAATATCTTTGGCATGTTTCGTATGAGCAAAGTTCAGTCCATCGCTGTAGTGTTTGCGGAGTTAATCCGACCCTATTATGCATAGTCATCTCATTCTTTTATATCTGTACTGTAGCACTACTCTCGTGTTTCTGGATCTTTTCCCAAAGGTTTTAAAGTCAGGTTTATAACATAACATTATTATGGACTTCGTGTCATCAATTGTAATTGTCTTATACTTGTTGTTGTTGTTCTTCTTCTTCGTCTTCAACAAATACTTGTTCTTCTACTTTTTGATGTTGCACAAAAGCAACTCTCCAACTCTTCTGTTTGATTTATTCTGTAATACAAGAAAATTCTTGTGGAGAAGATACGAAATCTCAGAAAGCCAAATTGATGTCCTTCTCTTCTGGAAGAATACTTCCAAGTATATCAAAATTAGTACTCATACCCCAAGTATAAGATGTATCGGCTGCAGACGCATCCCGATACTTCGTCTTATTAGCCACTGGTATTGTACTCAAATTCTTCTAAAGTGGTATATTGTGTGAACGCTAGTGCGCATATAAATTAAAAGATATGCTACTCTGATGTGCATATTCATTAAAAGTGATGTCTGATTGGAAGATATACAACACGCAATGACTGAATTATGTTACAAGCATTCTGATTGGTGGAAAATTTCGAACAGGTCCAATTGTGTCACCTATCTCAAGACATCCGCCATGATGTGGATAAGCATTGAGAAGTCGTCGTCTATTGTTTCAAGTATGCTCTTTAATCCAGACTCCTTGTTACATGTCAGTGTATTGATGGACATTACCAAGATCAAAGACACAGCTGTATGAAAGAAATGAATTGTTGTGGACACAAAAGGGCGTTTGGAAAGTGTCTTAGTCTACGGACCGGCGGCGAGGAGAAATTTAGAGACAAAAACGTGAAGAGGTGTGGTATATGTTAACCTCCTATGGTTAACACTCGGCTGGCTTTATCAGGGCTGCCCAGATTTCTAAAAGATAGAGATACTACTCAGAATCATTGTCACTTTATGCGTTGTATGGTATATGTTTATGTTTACACGTATATGTATATGCTAGCAACCCAAATAAAATTTTAAAAATCAATTTCTTATATATGTTGGCATAAAGCGTCTATCAACACTCTTACCCTTGCATTGTTTGTGTGTGATAATATGTTTACCTACCTTTAATCTGCCTCTTCGTTCAGTAGAACATGTAAGGTATTGGATTGTAAAGTTAGATGTATTGTATAGTAATAAAGAAATTGCGTGTTGGATGAAATTAAAAACAAGGGTGATTTGGACAGTAAAATAAACATGTTAACGTTACATTTCTTGTTATGCCCCGATAAGTTTTTAAAAGGAGAACGGAGCTAGAAAATGTAACATTGCTTTTACAGTTGGGCCTGTATAAAATTTTGGGAAATGGAAAGGGGCTATACCTAAATATTTTAATATTATCATTCCCATTGTGCCTCTTCCCTAGTGTATCCCACATGTTAGACCTATGGACATTGCTTTTCCGTAGTGCCCCCAAAGTGGCCCTCGCATATAAAGTGGCCCCCGCATATGGATAACATGTAAAACTTCGGTTTAATATTAATTGACCTATCGCCACTTGTCAGTCATGCTGATCAATTAACCAATCAGCTAGCGTAAATTAGACACACCTCCAGGCATGCTTACGTCCGCCGTTTTCCTCCAACAAGCTGCTTGTGGGAGTAATGAATTGATTATAATAAGTATCTTAAACTTTTGCAATGATTTGTTGATTTCTCGATCTATAAGGGTGAAAAGAAGGCAGTGGGAGTTTTGAAATTATGACTGTCAATATTCAGATCATCTAAATGGAGGAATTAGATTTATTCCTTTCCCGAAACATAGACAAAACTTCGACGGATAAAGAATATTGTGGTCGCGTGTCCGATCAGCTGAATATGGAAACAATTGATGGCAATTACAACATGTTTGTTTGCATAAAAATATGTAACAAAGCATGTCCCGTCGATAGCTTTAAAGGGAAAAAAGAATTGAAATTGAAAAATATACGTAAAAATAAAAGTATCTAGAATATGGATGAAAAACCCTTTAACTTTCTGGCTTTGATGTATATTATTTTTCTTGTATAAGAAGCACTGAACCCCAGACTGCAATATTTTAAAGTTTGAAAATTTACTCTTTAATGTTGGCTTGTCCCGTAAATAATGATTTATCGTCACGATCTTTCAAACACTTGAGTGACTTTACTTTCTCATTGGGCTGAAGGAGAGGTGGGGATACAAAAAAATGTAATAATAAAAACAAAATACAAAACAATGTTTTCAGATAATTATCGTCCGATATATTAAGCATGCATTTACATGTTTACATTAACAGACATCATTGATCATATTCCATATGACGAACATAGTAGAACTTTTAAAATTATTGTGTACAACAGTATACTTCTAAACAGTAATTATTTACTATTTTATTAATTTTTAATTCATTTCCTTCCAAGGTAGCATGAATATAAGCCAGATACAATTAATAACGATAAGATTATATACTATATACATTAGCATCTTTTGGAGAGAATTTCCTTGTTCATGAATAAGTTATCGAGCAGCTTTAAAATTTATTTTTATTATTTGCTGAAATAAAACACTTAAATTATCACTATACGAATTTGAACTACAAATATAAATATTGTCTACTGCAGTATAATTTATACAACTTTGAAATTTTACATTTTTAGGAATAATACAAATCATTTTCAATCAACATATCACTTAAGCTGAAATATATTTCTTGGCCAAATACTGCATGTTTGTCGGAGGTTAGCAGGGCGTCATGTCACGTGATTGGGTAGGCGGAGCGATTTGTCATATGCGTAAGGTCAGTTCCAGTACTGCCTCCAAAGTGGCCCGTGTGACTATTAACGAAGCACGTGGAAACTACAGAATTTATAAAGATATGAGGCGCCGTAGCGGACAAAAGCTGGCCCAATCAGAACGTTGCCGTTGATATTTTAATGACAGAATTCCACTTTCACGTGTTGTAGAAAAAAAAACGCTTGTCCTTAAAGTTCCATTTTCTAGGTCAAGATTTTAGATTGTATCTGTTGAAATAAACAGTAGTGGTTGAAATTTATATTTTCTATGTCGAGGTTTTAAACTGTGTCGTTTGAATTACACGGCGGAGGTCGGTATTTTAAGGTCATACTGCGAGAATACCTAATTTACGTATTGGTTCAAAGAGTTTATGTTGAAAGTTCCATTTCATATGTTGGGTATTTAGATTTAATTTGTTGAATTACACAGCGCTGGTTGAAAACTCCACGTCCAATGTCGAGTTTTTAGATTGTATCTTCTGAATTACACGGCGGTTGTTGAAATTTTAATGTCATATGTCGAGAGTTTCAATTTAACGTGTTGAATCACATTGATTGTGCTGAAAGTTCCATTTCGTATGTTGAGGTTTTAGATTGTATCTGTTGAATTACACAGCGGTGGTTGGACATTTGATTGTGCTTGTCTGAATTGCTATTTTTATATGGTGAAATTATGTGTTGGTGTTAAAAGTAACATTACACAATGTCCTCTTTAACAATTCAAAATAATATCGAGTGTTAAGATACATCATTCGTGTATTCAATTATGAGGCGCCATTACATTTCATGCATTTACAGTTTGAAAGTTACCATTCAAAGGTCGAGAATTACTATGAATTTCTTTGCTAGAGGTCGCTCTCGTGAATGGACCGCGCTATTTTTAAACAAGGAAGCTGCTTCTCGTTGCTGTGAAATTCAACAGATGAAATCTCAATACTCGCCATATGAAATTGAACTTTTTCACAAACAGTTACATTTAACGTGTGAATTAGAGATTCTCGACATATGATATTGAAATTTCAACCACCGCTGTGTAATTCAAAATATATGCTGTATAACGTCGACATAGAAAATAGAACTTTAAACCACCACTGTATAATTCAACATATAAAATTTAAAATCTTGATCTAGAAAATGGAACTTTAAGGACATGCAATTTGATCCAAAACGTGATATTGGATTTCTCGACATACGACATCGAAACTTCAACTGTAACTTTCTCATAGGACCAGCTTTTGCCCGCAATGGCACCTCATATAAAGACGCTTAAAGTGTAGTTCATGGCGTCAGAGGGGCGCCCTAAAGGGGGCAGCTGAAGAGAGGTGCGCTGAAGGGGCGTGAGTGGCGCACAGTAGTAGCAGAGAGGCTGCCATTTTATTTGTATGTATGTAAGTTTCAGCAGTAATCAGATATGTCAATCGGTCTGTTTTACGTTAAGTGTATATAATGTATCACCAGTTGTCTGATATACCAGTTCTTCCTATGTCGAAATCAAAGGGTTGATGCCTGTTTATTTATATTTTCTTCATCTAGATGTTGCGACACAATTCGACACTAAAATCGTTAAAATGAATATTTTATTAGAAACTTCCTCGCTATCCCTATATTTAATGGCAAATGACCAATCTATATATTCGGGAGATTTCAACGGGCAACGCTAGTATCAGTAGTTCATAATTTGTACACTGCTGGGTCTATAGCTGGTACAGTATTATAGCTGACCTGAAAAACACAACCTCATAAAATTTAATATTGGTAAATCGATTTGGATACCTGTAGAGTGTTCTGCCCACTAATTAGCACAGAGATATCTTCAAAAACACAATTTTTGTTTTGAAAAATATAATGGAATTTAACAGAAGACTTGTAAGTTTGAGGTGAGAGATGTTGACATATAAAACAGGGTGTCCAACGTTTTCGCGTGAGGGGACATGTTGCACTCTTTCTCACATGCACATGTTATGAAATGCCGGCGGGTCGAATATAAACCTTTGGCGGGCCTGATGTAGAACAAGCCTTATAGGTGACCCACTGGGATGCTGACCTACCGTTTGACCAATCCATCAACTGGAGGAAAATGCAGTTAGAGTATCTTACTCCTATAGCTAGCTTCCTAGATTGGTCAGCAGGTCATTGGAATTTTCTGTTATGCAATAACTGACCGACACACACTGCTCACATGTGCGAGTTACATTTATGAATGTTTATCTTTCTAACTTTTCAGGGAAATCACAGCACGTTTCGTGTAACATTAGGATGCGATAATCAGATAAACTGTAGTACTTTCGAAGTGGTTCCATCAGCTCCGATTATACAGGAGGGCGTCATAATCATACGGGTTGTGAACAACTCGCTTCTAGACTATGAACAAAGACATAATATTACAATAATCGTAAGCCACGTTTAATAGCTCTATCTTCTCTGTACAAAACATACAACCATCTATATATAAATATAGACACACGCACAAAGACACATGCACACGCATATGATGACGTATCGTTGCAATATATTTATTTACATGTCTTATCAATAATATTCATTATTAGCAGAAAAATATCTAAATGTAATCAAAATATTGATACAAACTTACATCTTTAAAGACATTTCTCAGGAATAATCGTGACTGCATCTTTCTCAAGAATCCGTGACCATACATTATGCAAATTGTTCGAAATACTTACGAGAGGATCCCTCCTCCCTTATAATTCGTCCATAGCAGTCTGTTCCAAGCAATATTGCGCATGATTGTAATGTCAACGCAAATATTGTATTTGTTATGATGCAATAAACACTCAGAAGAAGTATATACTCTAAACAATAAGAGCATGTTTTCAAAGTTGAAATTTAAAACTAAAAAGTCTGATGGGATTATGTAACCAATGTGAACATTGAAAACAGATGTCCACCTAATGGAAAAGATACTCCAGCTTTTATTATGATTAACAACATAACAAAACAGTTTGTTTTCACGGATTGCGAGTCACAAAGAGTATTATTTGAGTACAATAGTGACCAACTATATGAATGATAGCAAATGGATGTTTTGTTACACGTATTTTTTGAATAATAAAATAATATATGTAGGTTACAGCCACGGAAGTTGAGAACTCATCTAGAAGTGTTCAAGCGACAGTTATGGCCCAAATTCGGAACGAAAATGAGTGCCGTCCAAGTTTTAAAAACAACAGTTATGAAGCTTGTATAATGGAGGAGCCTCACAACGGGACATCGGTTATTAATATAACGGTCAGTTCAGGCATTTGTTTTATGTAAAGGCTTTCTTTATCTATAGAAAGAAAATAACTCGAACATACATGTGATCATTTAGCAAAGTATTGTAGAGGGATGCGGAGAGCCTTAATGTTGTAGATAAATCGAGGAAATCGGAGTTATATTTGTTGTCTATGAATGTAATAATAGAGATAACCTTCATCGTACATACAGCTTTGAATAAGATCGGTTTCATATATTTTTATACCATGATAATATTCATTGTTATACTTCAGGAATCCTATCGGCAGCATTTGAGGTTGGTTAATGTCACAGCTAAATTCTGCAACGAACTTGTAAAATCGAGCAATATTTTTTTCAATAGTTAATATTTCATTAGGATTCTAATTATCCAAAGGACTTGTTAGTAAATAATATTAACGACATATAACACATCATTTCGATGTCGTAATAAAATCTATTTACTGTTTACATGATCTGTACATGCAGTTTATGTGTGTCAGTTTAGAGTATGGTGGATTAGAAGATCCTATTCTTTTTATCTACTAAAGTAGAAAAATTAATTTACATGAATTATCGTCATTTTCACGAAATATTATTTTTTAGGCAACTGACTATGATGCCGAATTATATGGTGAGATCAGCTACTCCCTGACGGGAGGAAATAGCCTGTAAGTTTGTTTGAAATTTGTTCTTGACAGCTATAATAATAATAATAATAATAATAATAATAATTATTATTATTATTATTATTATTATTATTATTATTATTATTATTTAATTAATGATTTAATTAAATAGGCAAGCACAGCTTCACTCTTTGTATACTGACTATTGCGGTTATCGATTGAGCGCTTCTCCATGCTGCAGAGATTTATATGGAAACAACATACCTTGACGTCGTAGATATATTTCGGATAGAACGAGTGAGTTCGAAATGCAATGGAAACATTCATACATAGCATAGATTATCCATTTCTTCAATGACTATCGAATATACTTTAGTTAATAAAACTGCATTGAAAATATTAGTTTCCACTAACTTCATTGATTTTATTTTCTTCGCTGAAGTACTCATATATATATATATATATATATATATATATATATATATATATATATATATATATATATGGAGAGAGAGAGAGAGAGAGAGAGAGAGAGGGAGAGAGAGAGAGAGAGAGAGTGCAAATCATGAAGAACCATCATCCGCTTGGCTCCGTGAGATCTCAGCCACACGGATGGCGAATTAAGAAAGAAAAAGACCCCCCCCCCCAAAGAACAAATTATACATGAAATTTCCTTATGACATCAAATGCAAGGCTTGTCTAACTTTATAAAATGATTTGGCTGATGAGATTAGATAAGGAGATTTTAGTCATTTTGATGATCAGAACACTATTATTTCATGTAAACAGGAACAGATTCATTGATAGTTCCTGATTATATGTTAAAAAGGTGGTGCTTGATGACATTAGTTAAAGGTCAGAAGTTCTTGATAGTTTTGCTTCAACAAAGTTTAGCAAATGCGCCTGATACTGCTAGTAGCGATCACTGAAACTTTTTACCAGACACTGGTACGGCGGAGATCGCACTGAGCCACTTGAGATTCTGGTTGGACGAGACTGGAGAAATCAGTCTAGTATATTGGAGATCACACTTCAGAATTACGTAAATAGGACTTCTGATTGTAGTGTTACGTCTGGAATGTGTCAGACGTCTCAGTAAGTGTTTATTTACTAAATAAATTGACTTAGCGTATTTATAGAAATAGCCACAGTCCTGTTTGAGCTAAATCATTTAGTGTTTACATATACTTCTCTTTTTGTTGGGGTGGGGGCAGATTTGGTAACGGTGTTACAATACTATCGTCCTGTTCCCTGTTTAGATGCTGTTTTGTTTGACGCAGTGTCATAGACTCCCGGTCGTTGAGAGAAAGTATCGCTCAGTGAACCCCGATCAACGGTGATTGTTATAGAACAAAAACTTTGTCGAAAGTCCAAACTTTATCAGTCGTGAATTGAAATAAAGATACAAAAAGAAGCATACAATTAACAAACTCCATTTCACTAATCCACTTTTACATGGGATTGGAGAGTCATGACTGGTTGGTAATGAAAAGAAAAATTTTACAAAAGGAATCGTTAGAGAGTTTATCCTATCTGTAACTGAAAAAAAAAAAAACCCAGACACAATGTTTTATTGATAGAATTTCAGTTCTTTTA
>JAECUM010017931.1:0-78074 GCA_016617855.1 Megalonaias nervosa | reverse complement strand
GGAGTCAGTAGACACAGACTTTTGCTTTAGTGCTCCTTCGAGGAAAGTCAGGGCCCTTATGAAACTCAAAACACCAAATACTGGGAACTATTTTCCTTCTCTATCCCTAGGTCAATCAGATCATGATTTTAAGCCACATTTCGCATGTAACCCAACACCATATTTACCATCATAGCAACAATAACAGGCATCTCCAGATAATGGAACAATCCCTTCTCAAGTATGCCATCGTACAAAATATCAGTCCCTATCACAAATAGTTCACATGCAGATACACAATCAATCAACACAGATTATAGTAGGAACTATTTGACTAAAGGCCCACTTATGTGGTTCTGACCTGAACTCACAAGCGAAATTTAACCATGCCATCAAGAAATCTCATCAAAACTGCACTCTGTGACGTTTCCCCACGCAATTGGCTAATTACTCGGGCTGAGGAATATTTCCCCAACACCGATTTCCCATAATCAAAAAGTAATCACAAAAATCTAATAAATCTGTAAAAATGGAGATATAATTACAAATGGCACATACTCTATTACAATATAATCCTTAAAAGTAATGAGTAGATCGACATCTTTTCTGAAACATTGGAGTGTATCTTTTTATTTCTGAACTCAATATATTTACCTCTTTATGCTCGTGTCTTATTTTGTTACATAACAAGCGTTAACCACTCTGATATCCCGTCTAAACTTGTAAACAAAAAGACTATTATCTCCAGAGATCGTTATTGTTGATTTCATATGTAACTCGTTAAATATTTATTTATATCCCCTCTAAAAAAAAAAAAAAATGTCTGAATTTTTCACAATTCAGTTTTGTGCCATTATTTACGCTGCATAAACTTGTCAAATTATTCAGTAGATACGAAAAAAGCAATGCAATACATTTACCATTGACCTCTATCAGCAAAAGCCTAGCTTTGCGACAAAGTTCTAGTCATGCCAAGTATATAAACCCTAGCAGTCTAGAAACATAAACGAAAATTGTTGCCATCAGTACAATTTCATACCCATTCACCGGTGAGAAGGGATTTTGAAGGTGGTGGGGTTGGGGTAGGATGGTGAGGCTTACCTATGGAACTCCCTTGGACGTCTGAAGACATGTAGCTCACATGTAAATCTACATACTGATAAATTGTCGATGTGTGAGAATCCATAGCCGGGCAAACAACGTGATCACTAGACATTCCCACACCTATTTATACATACATTACCTGTGTTCCGGATCATGTTGATGCTGTATGTAAATATGTATTTGATGCACTTTATATAGCTGTAATCATATTGGTTTACGCCTAGCAGCTGCTAACACGGTAAAACTACGTTTTAGCCGGCAATGTGCTGACGTGCCATGAAACAGCCACACCAACAAGTACTGGCAGACGATAGGTTGATACTTGCTGCGCTCCACAGAAGGCCAGCTTAGATAATTGTCCTCACAATCTCTTTGGTCAGTCATTTTAGTGGAATGTGCATTAATATTATTCAGCCAAATTTACAGTACAAGTGCAGATATCTAGTAAAATGTACAAGCCAATCTACGAATTTATAGAAAACAAACTTTAATTTAAAACAGCATATGCTCATTCAGTGCTACTTATTTTGTTCAACCTTAGGTAACGCTAAATTTGACACAAATCTGAAATTATCCATAAGTTTACAAGTCAACAATGAAATAAAATGTTAGTTGAAAAAAAATAAAAATGGCCAACTTAAAAGAATACATACGCAGCACAAACAATCGAAGAAAAAAAAAACATCCCAACAGAAGGGTCGATGTAAGTCACGTGGTTGATCATTATCCGACCGCATTGGGGACATGAAAAATACAACAATGGATTCAAATACATTTTGACAGTCAGGCCGGACCTAGGATGTGCGGGGCCCAAGACAGCAAGCGATGAGCTCGGGGCCCCAAGCAAAAAAAAAAAAAAAAAAAAAAAAAAAATTAATTGTGGAGAAGCTCGGGGCCCAAAGCAACTGCCTCGTTCGCCTTGCCCTAGGGCCGGGCCTGTTGACAGTGATACATATTTTACCAATATATTGCTTGGGCCGAAACAAAAACAAAAAAGATGACACATACGATGTTTCAGAGAAATCCTGAAGCAGCGAAAACCTGAGAAGACTAAGTTTGATGAAGGAAAAGATTTTTACAATAATGGATTCTGGAAAAAGAAATCACTGAATATTTTTCCAACTTACTGAGACAAAGACACATTTTAGAAAGATTTAACAGAAACGTAAAGAAAAGAATGTAGAGGTGTTTTAGTCAAAATGAAATCAGGCAATAGTCTGACATAAAAACTAATCGAGAGATACAGTAGCACACTCCCTCGGTTACATTACCCCGAGTCTCGCTATCTCGGGTTCTTTAGGATAAGTCTTGTATTTGGAGTGATACCCTGCTGAATCCGTCTGAGGACTGGCACTCCAGAGTGTGACAGATTACTACCTCAGCGGGATACCGTTTTAATCCTGGCTTCTCGTGTGTGGCCGACTTGTCGCAGTCGCCGACTGGGTCGCAGTCTTGTCGCAGTCGTCGACTGGTCGCAGTCTTGTCGCAGTCTCGGTCGTAGTCACCGACTTGGTCGCAGTCTTGGTCGCCGACTTGTCGCAGGGTCGCTGACTGGTCGCAGTCTTGGTCGCCGACTTGGTCGCAGAGTCGCCGACTGGTCTTCCTCTGGTCGCCGTCGCCGACAGGGTCTTCTTTTGGTCGCAGGGCTGTCGCGGAGTCGCGTCGTTATCCGATCGAGATCGACAGAGAGAGACGAAAGTGCGAAATGATGAAAGAAGAGTTATCCTCAGTCAAAAACGTGTATTACCGCAAGACCTCTGCGTTGCTTGGACGAGCCTTGTAGCGTCAGGCTGTTGGTCGACGAAAGACCTTGTCCCTATTCTTTTTCGATTCCTGGCCTGGCTCTCTCCTGTCCAACGAAATACGACCAGGTGTGCTTGCTCTGGCTGGGTGGTTATACTGCTACACTGCAGAGGACGTCTTCACTCTTCACCTTTTCCTAACACACCCACATAGCAGCCACAGTTGGCCCGTATATATACCCAGGCGGAATCAAGTGACCCAAAACTAAGACGTTTAATGGCACTATAAAGCCCGCCAAACATTTAAAATCAGAACATAAACTTTAACGAAACGAAATATTAAATAACGAAACGAAAATTGAAGTCCATGGGGTTTCCTCGTTACACAACCCACGCCTCCACTATTATGTGCTTCCACGCACATACAAATGGTAAAAAAAGAAAATAAACAAATAAATAAAATCACTTGAATCACAGTTAAATCACATGAAAACACAATATCAAATAATCACAAAAGAATTAATGTTCAGTATAAATGTCCGTCATTATTTCCCTAGGCTATTCGAATTACACATTTGAATGTTCTGAACGCATTTGCTTTACTGTTCCAGATTAGCAAAGTTCACATAGAATTCTTCCAATTTCTTGGGTAGTTTCCTCTGTCTCCTAGGTCGCTCATCGCCAGCTGTTCTTGACTCTCGATTGTCGCTGTTGTTCACTGGGAGAACTTCGGTCATGGTGTCGATGAGGTAAGGCGCAACAAGACTGGCATCATCGTGGTCGTGGTTCCCTCGATTCTTATCCATACATTCCGAAGTCTCAGATTCCAATTCTGTCGCTACTTTAGCGACTTCATTACGTCCCTGATACCTCTTCAAGCGATCCACGTGTACTACGAGAGGCTTCCCATATCTACCGCATTTAACTCTGTAATTGACGTCACTCAACCTGTCAATGACTTCGTAGGGCCCATACCACCATGTCTGTAATTTCGGCGAAATTCCCCTTTTTCTTTTCGGCGAAAACAACCAGACAAGTTCGCCTGCCTGAAATCTCTCCCATCTGGTCCTGCTATCATAATAGCGCTTCTGTCGCCGCATGTTGCACTGCAAGTTGGCTCTGGCGAAACGATGTGAAATCTAATCTTCTTTCCGATGATTGAATCTATTCATGCGAACTACTGTAACGTTGATCAGGTGGTTTTCCAAACACAACATCTAACGGTAAGTCTGCCTCCCTTCTCATCATCATGAAATTGGGAGTAAAGCCTGTGGTCTCATGCACTGCAGAGCGGTATGACATCGCAAAGTATGGGAGTTGCTCGTCCCAGTCCCTTTGTCGTTCTTTGACGAAAGCAGATAGCATGCCCTCTAGCGTTCGGTTCATCCTTTCCACCATGCCGTCGCCTTGCGTATGGTACGGACTGGTCCTAGTTTTCTCGATTCCAAGGAGTCGACACATTTCACGAAAGAGCTCACTCTCGAACTGTTGTCCTTGATCCGTGTGAATCTGTCGCGGCACACCAAAACGTGTGACGACTTCCTCTACTATCAGTTTAGCGACAACTGTAGCCCCCTGACAAGGCATTGGTAATATCTCAGTCCATTTTGTAAAGTAGTCGGCAATCACGAGAATATAAACGTTTCCATTTTCGGCCTTCGGAAGTGGCCCTATGATGTCGACAGCTATGCGTTCCATTGGAACTCCTGATGCAATCAGCTGCATTGGAGCTCGCCTTTTCTGTCCTGCTGACTTTCGTTTCGCACAGGCCTCACATCTCTGGCACCACAGTCACACATCTTTCTGTAGTCCGACCCAATAATACTCTTTTCTGATCTTCTGTAGAGTTTTTCTGATGCCAAGGTGCCCTCCACTTCGCGAGTCGTGCGCCATGCGTAAAATATCATTTCTCTTTTCTCGTGGAACAATAGCTTGACTGTGAATTTCCCCACCGTCGTGCGACTCCCATCTGCGACAGAGTATGGCGTTCTTGATCTCTAGCTGGTCCCACTGACTCCAGAGGCTTTTCACCAGCACGCCATATCTGGCAACTTCTTCCCACGGTGGTCGTTTCTTGCTTTCCACCCAGCTCATCACAATTGCGACATCCTGGTCGGCTTTCTGAGCCTCAGCGAATTCATCTCAGTCGCAACACTCCAATCCTTGTTTGTCGCTGGATCATCGCTGCTTACTTCCGTTTCTTTCTTTTCGGTTTGTGCCTCTACTTGAAAACCGCATTGTCTACATGGGCCTCTGGACAAGGCGTCAGCGTTACGATGCAGTCTTCCTGGACGATGTTGAATCTCAGACTGGTACTGCGACAGGACTTCGATACCCTTCCGGATTCTTGAAATGCAGTAACCACTTCAGGGAGCTGTGGTCTGTCCTAATCAAGAAACGTCATCCATACAGGTAATGCTTGAAATACTTCACAAAGAATACGACCGCCAATAGCCCTTTTCTCGTCACGCAAAATCTTCTCTCAGCTTTCGTTAGCGATCGACCAGCATATGCTACAACCCTCTCGCATCCGTTGTGAACTTGCGACAGGACAGCTCCAAGTCCACTATCGCTAGCGTCTGTGTCAAGAATAAAGGGTTCTTCAGGGTCTGGGAACGCTAATACAGGGCTCGTCGTCAATCGCCTCTTTAGCTCATCGAATGACGACTGACAACTCGCAGTCCAGACAAAAGGTCTTCCTTTTTCTGTCAGTCGGTGTAAGCTAGCTGATATATCGGCAAATCCCTTTATGCATCGTCGGTAGTATGAGCATAGTCCTAAGAAGCCGCGAAGTTCTGTCTGCGACGTTGGGTTTCTCCAGTCGACGACAGCGGACACTTTCTCCGGATCTGCACGTATCCCCTCCTTCGACACAAAATGTCCCAAGTACATGACTTCATTCGCCAACAAACGACATTTCTTGGGCTTGAGTTTCAGACCAGCTTCCAGCAATCTGTCAAAAACCTGTCGCAGACGATCCAGTTCCTCCTCAAATGTGCGTCCAAAGATGATTATGTCGTCGAGGTACACCAAACATATCTGCCACTTCAGTCCCGCTAGAACTGTCTCCATCAGTCTTTCAAAGGTACCGGGTGCATTATAGAGCCCGAACGGCATAACATTGAACTCGCATAAACCTTGCCTAGTCGCAAATGCTGTCTTCGACCGATCTTACGGCTCCATTTCTATCTGCCAATATCCACTCATGTGGTCTAAAGTCGAGAACCAAGTTACTCCTGATAGCGAGTCAAGCGACTCGTCGATCCACGGTAGAGGGTATGCGTCTTTAGCAGTGACTTCGTTCAGTGCACGGTAGTCGATGCAGAACCTCGTTGTGCCATCCTTTTTCTTTACTAAAAACCACTGGTGACGACCATGGACCGGAAGATGGTGAAATTACCCTTTTGTTCAACATGTCGTTCACATGCTTCTCAATTTCGTCTCTGGCGTGAATCGGAACTCTTCTCGGGGGTAGTTTTATTGGTCTCGAGCTACTTGTTTCAATTCTGTGTCGAGCCTTTGTAGTCCTTCCAAGATCATCATCAGATGCGGCAAAGAGTGACTGGTAGTCACAGAGAAACCAATCCACCTTTCTTGCCTGTTCTTCAGAGAGTGATTCTTTTGATACCTGAGCCAGTCCTTCCAAATGGTCTGTATTCGAGGCTGAGACTCCTTATTCTGAAGACAACGAACGGTCGCACTCTTAGCTAAGTCGACGACTTCTCCGACTCCTTCTAATACAGCTATGTTTGTCCCAGCATAGAGCGTCTGGTTATCTGCAGTCACATTCATTATCCGCACGGGCAAATTCCCTTCCCCGGATCTGACTAGCGTTCTGGAGATTAAGATGTCGTGGCGCTGTCCAGACTTCTGATACTGCTCTATCGCTCCAATTTCCGGCACTGCTGAAGACGACAGCTTGTCAAGTTTTCCTGGAACGATCATTTCGTGCATCGCTGGAACGTTCACTGTCTCTGCGACAATTATTCTGGCGCATCCTAGTTGTCCTTTAAACGTACAAGGTAAATTCTCCTTGCCGATGGAAAGGCGACTCTTATTAACATCGAGTAGACACGAATTAAATTTGAGAAAATCTAATCCAAGTACTCCCTCTGCTGGGATGTCAGCAACCAGCATTTTATGTCGTCGACTAACACCATGTAGGCTTAATTCGAAATGTCCCTTCCCGTCGACCGACATAGGTTTAACTTCTGCGAGACTGACTTTGCCTCTCACGGGAATCAGGTTTGGTCTCTTCTACGGTTTGATCCTCCTATAGACTTCTCTAGAAAGGATAGTTACGGTAGCACCCGTATCAATCAGGAGATCGACACCAGTCCCTTCAATGGTGCCTGCTACATACAATCCGACGTCAGCATCCAACGATCGGTTTCCAAGTCGATAAGTAACTTTATTCCTCTTGCGTCTTTTCCTCACGTTCCTGTCGTATCTCATGCGACCCGTCGACCGCGGGGTCAGTTGTGAATCATTGTTACATGACTTCTTAGCAGGGAAGTCTTTCTTGAAGTGTTCCGGCTGTCCGCATCCGTAACAAACAAGTTCGTCATAGTTTCTGTTTCTGCGTCTCTCTGGGACTTTCGTCGATTGCTTGGTACTCCTTACTTCAGTTGAAAGTTCAGCGACCAATCTCGTCAGCTCCATCATTTGCTCTCTAAGTTCTTTGATCGCTGGCCCTTGGTCCTCTTCCTGCGCCGACACGCCATGGACATGCCTTTTTCCTCCCTGTCGTTGTAGCTCAGCTCTAGCGAACGCCTCTAACTCGACAGCTATTTGTACCGCATAGTTAATCGTAGTGGGTCTCGCCTGTTGTACCTTTAAGCGCAAGTCCGAATCGTCCAGGGCATCAATAAATTGTTCTTTAGCGAGTGTATCAACCAAACGAAAACTCTCCTCAGGGTAAGCTAAAGTCGCAAGCCGCCGTATAGCCTGCGTAAGCTCTGGTAAGGATTCTCCGTTCTTGCGAATTCTACTCCTTAGCTGAACTCTGTATAACTCGGTCTGGTTCGGGGGTGCGAATCTCTGCTTCAGAGCATCAACTAATTCAGCGTACGACTTCTTCTCAGGCACTGCCAACAATTGCTGTGCTTGACCTCTCAGTGCGACACCTAAATACAGTTTCTTTTCTTCCTCTGTCCATGAATTTAGGGTTGAGCACATCTCGAAGTGAGTGATAAAATCCAACAAGGGTGTCGTCTCGTCGTACAACATCGGAGTAACGACCCGCCTCTTCAAGGTTATCCGCGGAAGATTAGTCGCCTCATCGCTCTCTTCTGCAACCGTTCCCTTGCTCTCAGATCTCGATCTGCCTTTGAGAGCTTCCTTCACAGCATCCCTTCTCGCTGTGTTATCGGATATCTTCTTGGTCTTCGGCGACTCCGAGGGCGTCGATATCGCCTGTCCACTAAAGTAAATCTGTCGTCTGGGGGCGATTCTTTCTCTCGACCACTCCCCTGCCTTCCTGGTCGTCTCCACACTCGTAGCCATAGTCCCTTTCCTTGCAGTTAGTCTTATCTCCAAATCTTCCCATTCCTTCGTCAAGCGCCGAAACTCATCTTCGAAAGGAATTGCTGTCCTTACCTCCGTTTCAGGGGTAAGCATCCAGTCGCCTACTTGTGACCCTCCGTAAGCCATCTTAATTTTGTCTTCTACTCTTTGACCTATCCCACCGCTGCCACCAATTTGTAGCGGAACACTCCCTCGGCTACACTATCGCTATCTCGGGTTCTTTAGGATAGGTCTTGTATTTGGAGTGATACCCCGCTGAATCCGTCTGAGGACTGGCACTCCAGAGCGTGACAGATTTCTACCTCAGCGGGATACCGTCTTATTCCTGGCTTCTTGTGTGTGGCCGACTTGTCGCAGTCGCCGACTGGGTCGCAGACTTGGTCGCAGTCTTGGTCGCCGACTTGGTCGCAGAGTCGCCGACTGGTCTTCCTCTGGTCGCCGACCTGTCGCAGACTTGGTCGCAGTCGCCGACTGGGTCTTCTTTTGGTCGCCGACTTGGTCGCAGGGCTGTCGCCGAGTCGCCTCGTCATCCGATCGAGATCGACAGAGAGAGACGAAAATGCGAAATGATGAAAGAAGAGTTATCCTCAGTCAAAAACGTGTATTACCGCAAGACCTCTGCGTTGCTTGGACGAGCCTTGTAGCGCCAGGCTGTTGGTCGACGAAAGACCTTGTCCCTATCCTTTTTCGATTCCTGGCCTGGCTCTCTCTCCTGTCCAACGAAATACGACCAAGTGTGCTTGCTCTGGCTGGGTGGTTATACTGATACACTGCAGGGGACGTCTTCACTCTTCACCTCTTCCTAACACATCCACATAACAGCCACAGTTGACCCGTATATATACCCAGGCGGAATCAAGTGACCCAAAACTAAGACGTTAGATGGCACTACAAAGCTCGCCAAACATTTAAAATCAGAACATAAACTTTAACAAAACGAAATATTAAATAACGAAACGAAAATTGAACTCCATGGGGTTTCCTCGTTACAATAGTTTAACAGTTGAAAACATGCTGTACATATTTTGCCATTAAATAAATCACTGAAGAAAAATACACAGAAGTGCCAAGAAACATGAAAACATTGATTTTTTAAATAAAAAGAAACAAAAAGTTTTTAGAATGCGACAGATGTAGAAAGACGGTGAAAAATAAACCAGGAGAGTTACAACATGTATTGTATGTGAAATACTAGAGAGTGAAAAGAGCCTACATTCAAAATCATCACAGATAAATAACAAAATCGTGCACCTACAATGTAGATGATGTGCCAGCAGGGCAATAAAGAATATTACGTGTACTTTAGAAACTTAAAGAGATAACATTATAGAATCAAAATTGGTTCCAGCTAGATCTCGGAAGGCAAAAACAAACCCCAAATAAAATGTAAAAGACTACAAGTGTTATGTATATCTATTTTGTTTGTTTATCTTTTTTCATGATTGTAAGTTGTAAACAATGTTTTTACAAGGAATTCAGTTTAAGGTCAGTCTTGTTTACAGATAGACTAGGGTTTTCCGTCGGAGAGATTCGTATTCTATTACCTTATAGGTCAAGCGAAAATGTGTATTAACAGAGATTTGATAAACATTCAGTCCTATTCTATCTGTGTATTAACAGAATTTGATAAACATTCAATCCTATTCTATCTGTGTATTAACAGAGATTTGATAAACATTCAATCCTATTCTATCTGTGTATTAACAGAGATTTGATAAACATTCAATCCTATTCTATCTGTCTGTGGGAATCAATGTTTAGAATATACAGTTGTGTTCTTTGAAAATATTCAGTGGAATTAATGAAGTTTTCATTCACCTTTGAGATTTATATACACTACATTAGGATTATTGTGTACTCATTCAAAGACTTTCTAGATTGCATCATTGTGTTACATCATGACATTCAAGACTGGAAATTCATTGGGAGCATTCTATATTTTTGGACTTCTGATATGACATTTAGTTTTTTTTAATTCACTATACAGTACGTGTCTCTTAAATTGTCACTTTGTATTATAGAGAAATAAATTGTTTGTTGATTTTACTTAAATTATTGGTTTCACTTCCTTCTGTTACATAATTTAATACCTATAGTAGTAACAATAGTTAGTCTAGTGGATCTTGAAAAAGACAAGGAGTAATAAACATCACATTGATATCATTGGGACGTGCAAACTTCTCAAAGTTATACCAAGAACAAGTTATGCTATCAAGTATTCGTTGGTACCTTTAAAAGGCATATGCATTTATCCTTACATTAAGATACGTTTCCAATGGCTACCATATACCATGTATTTGTCGAGTGACAATATTTTCTTTTTTGCCCTGGATCGGATAAGTCAAATGACAGGCATGAAAAGAAATCATACGATGATTGTGATCACTAACACCTTCACGTTTTGTGAAGTTTAAAGATATTAGATAAACATTTATAAACGGAGCTGAAAATATTCTAAAGGTCGTGCTTGATTTACTGTCGTCTGCTAATGCAAGTCAAATTATTTTCCTTATCAACAAATATTTTGAAATTGTCATTGTTGCGGTACCGTTGTATATGGTAAACTCTATTGCATTCCTTGTAGTATTTCCTATTTTCATCCTTGCATAGTTTTAAGCCATTTTTTTCTTCTCTCCATTGTCTTTGTTTATATATATATATATATATATATATATATATATATATATATATATATATATATATATATATATATATATTAAATGTTTGCATTTTCAACACTCTTGATATCCCATTTTAATTCAAGGAATTAAATTTAAATATTTTTTCATTAGTCAAATTAACATTACAACACTCCATGTTCACACCCTGAAATCTCGTTTAGTTAAACTTCCAAACTACATTACAAGCAAAAGGAAGATAACGAAACCCAAAAATGAAAATGCAAACAATATTGACAAATCACCTGGAAGTTACTTCACAAAAGCCAAAACGATATGTATGAACTTAGTACACCATTCAGAAAAAGTTCACGAGAATATAAACAAAAGGCCAAAGCATCATATAATAATAATAATAATAATAATAATAATGAGGACTTTGTATAGCGCCTAATCTTTAGAAGCTCTAAGCGCTTTCCAACATTTGACAACACGTAAAAAACATATATAATGATATGATTACAAAAATAAAAACAAACACGACGAAATTAGAAAACAGAAAACATGCTGTAAATATTTAAGGTAAGGAAACATTATTACGTCTTTAAGTCTGTTCTTGCAGTTGAAATAGGTGAGTTTTAAGAGCGCTCTTGAATGAGATCACTGTGTCTTTGTGTCTGAGTTCAGTGGGCAATTCGTTCCACGTTGCTGGGCCCTGGTATGCAAAAGAACGTTGTCCATATGATTTCATTTTCATAGTGGGAATAATGAGAATATGAGTGTCAGAAGAGGAGCGTAAACATCTTGCTGGTGTGTACACATGGGTGAGGTCAGATAGGTATGTTGGACTGGAGCCCGTCAGTGAAACGTAGCACAGAGAACAAATTTTGTGTTTAATTCTGGATCGAATGGATAACCAGTGTAGGGTAAAGAGCAGGGGGGATGCGTGCTCTGATCGTGGTACTCTAAGGATGATTCGAGAAGCTGTGTTTTGAACTTTTTGAAGTTTCTGGAGTAGATATTGAGACGAACCAGACAGAATTGAGTTACAATAGTCCAGTCTTGAAAGTACTAAGGAACACACAAGTGTTTTAGTGGCATCAACTGAAAGATACTTGCGAATGGAGCTGATTCGTCTCAGCTCATGATATGCAGCCTTGCATATGTTCATGACATGTTGGTGCAACGAGAGAGTACTGTCGAGAGTGACACCAAGGTTTCGTACTGACTGTGTGAATTTAATGTTGGTGTTGCTGATATTTATTGTCTGAGGTAAAGGATGTGAATGAGAAAGTCTTTGTGTTGTAATCAGAATGGCTTCAGTTTTATCATCATTCATCTGCAGCTTGTTACATGTCATCCATGATTTCACATCGGAAATGCACCTCTCTACACCTTGGATGGTAGCTTCAACTTCAGTTGGGTGGCTAGATTTGTATATTTGGGTGTCATCAGCATACAATTGGTGAGACACTGGATGATGATCTATGACGCTTGAGTGTGGCTGAGTGTATGGAACGAAGAAAACAATTCCAAGAACACACCCCTGGGGAACACCACAACATAGATCAACTGGGCTGGAGCATGTTTGCCTTTCAGCAAACTATGTGAATGAAAAGAATCAAATTAATCCAAGTCTATTATCTGATATGCTGCAGTGTAGGTATCTGGACTATTTTGTTTGTTTGGTTAAGAAGCAAATATATTAATGTGCAAAGTCTGCAATACAGTTCACAGAACACAGCACAATCTAGATGTAAAATATCTCGAAGGTAACAATGAACAATCAACCAAATCATACTGGTACACTCCTACAACCTAATCCCAGGAACGATTCCCTTTTTTTTACTAAAAAGTGTTTTTCAGCACAATAAATCAACAACAGGATCAATAACGGCCTTAGCAAACGTGGGGCCCGATTTGGATCATTTTGAGGGGTCTCCCTGGATTTACGTACTGGCCCCCCTCTGAGCACGGCATTTGAAAATAAACTTTTAAACAAGTTTTATATAATATTGGATTTAACATTTCCTTCCATTACTTTAAAATTACTTTCTCTCTACTGATATATTTAAAACAATGACTAACGCGCGGGGCCCGATTGGGCCAAATCGGTCCAATCGGCCATAGGCCGACCCTGATTAATTATGGGAGGCGCAATAACTAATGGTTAAGCATTTGCGGGAAGGAACGGTCAGCTCAGTTTTTTTAAATCCTGATGGAGATGAAAAAGAGTTAAACAAACATGACAAATCGTCAAGGAATCAACGAGAAAAGCTGCAGAGTTCAATGAAAACTGAGCTACTACATGCATGAATGCAAGATTGGTAATGCATAAAATGATGCTGCCACTGAGCTATACAATTTGCAGTGTATGGTAAGAAGCTTAGAACACAATTAGACTTTCAGATTCTAGCAGATCACTGTATCCTTGTGCCCTTCCATGGGATTTTAAAATTTTGCATTACATTTGCAAATGCCTCGTACGTGATGGAGCGTGGAAATCAGGAGAGGGAGCCTTAAACCATTTTGTATGGAATGTGATGCTATTACATAAGAATCAATAATCATTTAATGACAAGTACGGAAAATGAACTTTCTATCTTGCATGTCTACATCAATAGGGAGTGAACCATTGACATATCAGCTAATACAATGTTAGTTCTCCCAGAATGGATTTTAAGTTGTTTTGATACTTGCCCATTAATTGGTCAGGATCATACACTTTTTGGTCGCTCATTTTGTCAATCACAGAATGTATATTTGTTAAAGCATTTTTCAGCTTTCTCTGTTAACAACACGTTCTGCAGTTTTCAGTCTTCTTTCCACCAATGCTAGTTTTGTGATTTGACTCAATGCATCACAAAATACTTCAACACTATCTGTTTCTCTTTATACAATTGGTTTATATCTCTTGTGGATTGATATGAAGAACAAAGCTCTAATGGAATGTGTTCAGCTGTTTTGATTTCCTAGGTTATACAGGACAGGACAAAACACTTTTGATACAGATTGACTATGGCAAGGTTGTTGATTACACATTTGCGCATGTTGTTGTTGGGATTAACACCATATTTCAACACACAATAGGCTATACACAACAGCTAGCATAAATGGTGGAGGAAACACCTAGGAAAACTATGGTAAGAACCACCAACCCACGGGAAGCTACTGGTAAGCTGTCTCACATGTTCACATTAGCTGAGCCAGAAACATAAACCCAAGCAGGCTGAGGTGAGATGGCGATCATTAAAGGTCAGCACTTTAGACCCATTTGTGCTTGTAGTACACTAACTACTTCAAAATCACAGTACATAACATATGTAACATTTAACTGTCAATAGCTGAGAAATGTTACAGCTGAAGTTTCCTCAAACATTACATCTACGGTGTATTTGATTATCCTACATTGAGACACAGTTGTTTGCATTCTTATAATGTTTCTGGTATATAGAAAAACTTCAAGCATATTTCACATTGCAAGTTAAGATGCCTGTTTACACTTGACACAAATCTTGAAAAAAAATATTGAATTCCAATATAATGGTACGTTCCATCTTTGTAGTCATTAGGACACCACACTGAGATTTCCTTAACCTTACATCATATCTTTCTTTATCTCAGTCATTCTAACAAGTCTGATGTACTTTCTTAGAGCTGAATCTCCGGTGCATGTTGCACTGCCATCTTCCTCTCCCAATATTCCGTACACTTTTATGGTTATCAGTGGCGTCACTAGGGGGGTGCAGGGGTGCGGACCGCACCGGGTGACACCAAAATGACTGTCTATAAAATTTTTGAATTTTTGTGCTGGAAGGAGGTTTATGGGGGTGACACCATGAGTTACTGCACATGACTGTCTATAAAATATTTGAATTTTTGTGCAGGAAGTGGGTCCATGGGGGTGACACCATGAATTACCACAATGGGTGACACCAACCCTAGTGACGCCACTGATGGTTATATAAAATTCATTCATTTTCATATTTCAAATCACCATTACTTTTATCAGACTTCAAACCAACAAATGTAAATTGAATTTTGATGGTAGCAGACCTATCTTTATGCATTGTTAAACATTCAATTCTCTCAAACAGCCATCTTGTATCTTTGCATATTTCCTGTCCAAATTTGGTATATAAAAATGTCAAGTAAATTTTCATGGACATTCTTTATTTCACAACTGTTCATTATGTTGATAGGTCATATTCTGTGGTATAAATTTCTATAATCACCCATTCCTTCTTCCTGAGTAGGTTTTTCCACAAGTCTAATCATTAAATCTAAATGAATTTTCACTGAACCAAATTGTTGTTTTTTTACTTAAATGATCTTTGATATTGTTTGATATAAACTAAAAATTAAAAGAAATAGTGAATGCTATCACTTAAAATATATACTCATTCACAGGTTTACTAAGTGATTCTGCAAGTCTTTTTAATTCTACTTAAATTTTGCTTTTTATTTGCCTCAATTCTTTTGGCATCTTATTAGGCTTGCATTTTTTTCTCACTGGTTTTTGTGCATAGAGTATTGAAGTATTCACATTGATCTATTTAACTTGAAATAATTCAATATACTGTTATATGCCACTACTCATGATTTATGACATAAACATTTACATTTTTAACTTTTCACAGCATTTTTAGCAGAAGCAAAGCCTAGCAATTGGGTGCTGGCCTTGATGATTATTTAAATTCCCAGCAGTCAAGGAACATAAACAGAAATTGCAGCTACCAGTTTCATACAACAGCTAGTAATACATAAGCAGCTTACATATCAACTATTACCTATATTGTTGATTTTATTTATAATGTGGATAAATTTGTGTATAATGTAGTTGTAATCTAGAGGGGTTCAACCTTTTTAGGTTGGGGGCCAAAACAAATAAAATGCTTAAGATCTCAAGCTGCATGAGCAAGCTCTTATCAGTAATTATGCAAATTACTTAAAATGCATACCTTTAAAAGGACTGCCTACCTGGCTGTGAGCCACAAAATATGGACTATGTCACATGTGACCTGGACATGCCTGTTGTAATCATTCGCATTATGTCTGGCACACTATAAATATCTATTTGCCGGAGACATTTTGGTGTTTAAATTGCTCCACTCAAGACCACCTGATATAATTATCTTCATGTAATTTTAGAGTAGTATGTGCTTTTGGAATTGTTCATTAGTCTTGCAATGAGTCATTAAATTAACATTAATTAAAGACAATGTGGGGTGAAGCCCTGATTATGGTTGTAATTTACAGTAAAAATTAAATAACTGACCAAGTATAACACATGCACAATGTACTTTGCTACCAAAACTAGAGTTTTTAGATACAGCTCCATCACAAAGGGCTCTGCTCTCTACAGTAAGTGTCATACAGTTGGTAATACTTCTAACGACAGACATGGAATACATAATGCACTATGCCATGGGCACATGGCAATGCTTACAACAGGGAAGGAATACATCATGCTCTATGCCAATGGCACTTGATAATGCTTACAGACAGGCATGGAACACACAATGCTCATTGCCATGTGCACTTGGTAATGCTAACAGACAGGCATAGAATACATATTGTTCTGTGCCACATTCACTTGGTAATGCTTACAGACAGGCATGGAATGCATAATGCTCTATGCCAAAGGCACTTGGTAATGCTTACAGACAGGCATGGAATACATAAAGCACTATGCCAAGGGCACTTGGTAACGCTTACAGACAGGCATAGAATACATAATGCTCTATGCCAAGGGCATTTGGTGGTTGTTGTTGTTGTTGTTGTAGGGTTTAACACCATTTTTCAGCACAAGATAGGCTATACATGGTGGCCAGTATTAATGGTGGAGGAAGAACCCAGGAAAACCCCAGAAAGAACCACTGACCCACGAGAAGCTACTGGCAAGCTTTCTCACATACCCACATTGGCTGAACCTGACTCGAACCCACACAGACAGAGGTGAGATGGCAATGATCCGTAACGGTGAGCACTTTAGACCACTCCGCCACTCGGGGCCCCCCAAGGGCATTTGGTAATGCTTTCAGACAGGCATAGAATACATAATGCACTATGCCAAGGGCACTTGGTAATGCTTACAGACAGGCATAGAATACATAATGCTCTATGCGAAGGGCACTTAGTAATGCTTACAGACAGGCATGGAAACAATGCTGAACAAGGATGTCACACCTTATTTTAAAAATTTATCAATCTGTTTTTTGCTTTACTTGTTGCAAGTGGTAAATAACATTAAACACTGTCTGAAGATCATTATAAAACTAAATTGTTTGAAAGGCATTGTTAGAACACAAATCACATTTCTTACACCCAACCGATGCACTTTGAATGAATAATGGGTAAATTGGTATGTAAACTTCATATACTTCAAACTTGGACTTTAAAATATATTTAACAAGAAGATGGGAGTCATCTATATCACCAGCACTGCCAGACTGTCTGTTGTGATTTCTGATAATCAAAAGAACCTCTCGATTACTAATTTGCTAAGATACTATAGCATCGACTGAAATCTGGATAGGTCAAGGCTATGCAATGAACCTACAGTTGTTAATGGAGCAAATTATAATCCATGTTACCCAGCAGTTTGCTTTTGGAACATAACCTTTCGTTGGCATTAAATCACCTCTTTTGTGCCAAGGTGCCATGAAGCACTATATACATACATACATACATACATACATACATCCTAATGTGGATAAAGCACCTAATCTTTAGAAGTACTAAGTGCTTTACAATAAAAAATAACACATAAAAACATATACATGTACAAAGACGAGATTACAAAAACAAACACCATGAAATTACAAAACAAAAACATGCTGACAATAATTAAGGAAGTAAACATTATTATGTCTTTAAGTCTGTTCCTGTTGTTGAAATAGGTGAGTTTTAAGTGTCCTTGTGTCTAATATCTATGGGCAATTTGTTCAACATAGCTGGGCCATGATATGCAGAAGAATGTCTGTATGACATCATTTTAACAGTGGGAACAATGAGACTGCGAGTGTCAGAAGAAGAGCATAAGTTTCTAGTTGGAAGTACACATGGGTGAGATCAATGGAGCCAGTCAATGAAAATTTAATACAGTGAACAGATTTTGTGTTTGATTCTGGATTGAACAGGTAGCCAGTGAAGGTTATAGAGCATGGGGAGGTTTTTTCACTTTTTCATATTCTAATGATGATTCAAGTAGCGGTGTTTTGAACTTTTTAAAGTTTCTGTAGTAGATATGGAGATGAACCAGATAGAAGTAAATTACAATAGCCCAGTCTTGAAAGTACTAAGGAACACACAAGTGTTTTAATGCCATTAACTGAAAGAAAATTGTTAATGGAGCTGATGTCTCAGCTCCAGATATGCAGCCTTGCATATGTTCATTTCATGTTGATGTAATTGGAGCATACTGTCTTCAGTGACACTAAGGTTTTGTACTGACTGGTGGAATTTAATGTTTGTATTGCTGATACTTATGTTTGAACTAAAGGATGTGAATGAGAAAGTCTTTGCGCATGGTGATCAGGATGGCATCAGTTTTATCGTCATTCATTTTCAGTTTGTTATACGTCATCCATGACTTCACATCAGAAATGCACCTCTCCACATCTTGGATGGTAGCCTCAACTTCAGTTGGGTGACTAGATTTGTATATTTGGTGTCATCAGCATATGTTTGGTGAAACACTTGATGTTGATCTGACACTTGAGTGTGGCTGAGTGTATAGCATGAAGAGAGCCTTGTGGAACGCTAAAACATAGATCAACTGGGAAGAAATGTTTTCCATTTATGGACACAATGTGTGTCCTGTTGACTGAGTAGGACTTGAACCATTGTAAGGCAGCATCATGAATATCAAATACATGCTGGAGACAGTGCTGTAATATATCATGGTCTATTAATTCAAATGCTGCAGACAATTCAAGGAGGGTGAGGACTGTAATCTTTTCACTATGAAAGCAAAGTTCATTAACTACTCTCAGATGGAAGTTTTAAAATGCCGACTGTATACTGCTAACAAGACTGAATTCATATGAGATACATGTTGGGATAGAACAACTTTTTCTGAGATTTTGACAAGAATGGGAGGTTAGAAACAGAGTGGTAGTTCTTTAAACCATTATGACCAATCAACAATTTCTTCAACAGAAGCTTTACAATAGCAGTTTTAAAAAATGATGGGAATTCCTGAGATGAGAAAGAAGTATTGATAACATTGGTTAATGAAGGCAATATAGAAGTACTCATTTTGCAGAGATGTTTGTATTGGAGCAAGTTCACATGACTATGGGGGTGGGGGTACTCTTCATCACAATTATATGTACCAAATCCATGCAGACTGATTCAAATACTGTTAAGGTTACTGTGAATATTCTATATCACAACTATATGGTGATGTTGAGTCAACTGAAACTGTGTTGTCAGGCTTATCTCTAATAGACTGAATGTTGTCATGGAAGAAATTTGCAAACAGGTCCGAGAGGTCGACCGGAGAGAATTCGTTGGAAGTGGTTATATTTATACCTTGACATTAGCTTGTTTGTAAGCTCCAAGAGCTCTTTGTAGCTGTAACTTTCAGTGATCTTGGTACCGCAGTAGGCTGATTTTGCTGCATGAACTATGTTTGTGACATTCTTCTTAGCAGCTTCATAGATCTGCTTATGAACAGTGAAGATGGGAAAGCCAAATCCTCTTAGCCTCACAGCGTCCTCTCTTAGCAGTGCAAAGATGGTCATTAACACCACAATACCATGGAGAACAAATCTGAATTGATACTGTGCACTTGGTTTCTGGGCATGTTTTCCAAGCAATAAACACAAGCACTTGTCAAGTTACATACATACCAAGTAATTTGTGTCTCTTCTTACAAAACACAAGCATCTATATGACTGGGAACTTTTTCCTCTGTGTCCACAATTTCTTCTGAGCACTTGATGAAAATCAGCAGACTTCTGGCCGGTTGTGTGGGGGGGAGGTTAGATAAAATTGAGACCACAAAAATGCTTTCAGCAGATACTACAGTAAGTATGTTGATTATTTTGTTGTCTTATTTAATTGTTATTGCATTGTTCAAGATGTTCTTAGAGGATTATTTAAGGACTGCTCTTAATTTTTGTTTGTGTAAAAATGCTGAAAATGTTGTGCTTTCTCCCAATCTTAAGGAGCCACAGGATAAGTAACATTACAAGTTCAACAATGCTTGGATATCAGAGTACAATCATGTACAGGCAGGTAGAAAAAGTCCTGAATTTGCATTGTTCCAAAGTTATGAATCTTGAGCATATTTTCATGTACAAATTAAGTTCAAGCCCTAGTTAAAATAAATCAGTTGAATATATATTATGAGATAATTAATTTTAAAGTTGGGATAAATTCTTATAATTGCATAAATACATTATGTATCTTTTCATTATTTATTTCAAATCTAAAATCATTAGTTTTTCTTTTTACAGAGGAGAAAATTGCCAACAGATTTTTTGAATCAGAGCCATGAAAAGACCTCAAGAATGAGGCTTAGAAATACATCCTAAGCCCAAGTCAGGAACTTCCCCATTGTAGACATGTTGGATAGCTGTCAGCAACTTTACAAACACAGCAACAGGAAAACAAGTTAGAACTTCTTTGCAGACTGCGTGTAGTTGTCTTGTCATTAGGACATTCTAATGTTGATATAGAGAGGACATTCTCCATTCTTCACAAAACACAATATGATTCATGGGGAAATCTTGACCTAAGAACTATTGAGACCCTGTTAAGTGTGAAGTTTAATAATCATAATTAATGTTAACAGTCACCAGATCCTATGAAGACATCTAAAATGCTATTGGATTTATATATACAAAAATCTCTGCAGTGATCTATAAGATAAACAACTCATTATTCATTATTGACCATATACTGACATATTAATTAATGTAACAGTTTCCATCAGAATCTGAATCTGATTCATGTTCAAAACTTGCTGTTTTATTATAGTATGAAGAGAATGCATATATGCACTTGTTTTGTTTTGAACATAAAATTTATGTTGATTAAAAATCAAATGGTTTAGAAGCCAATCTACTGATCAAATCTGTAAATCTATCCGTTTGAAATCCTGACTGTGTCACATGTATGTCATGAGATTTTTAATACAATTCACTGTGTTTGAATTGAACACTTTTACTGCTTTTGACATACCACTGTTTGATAATGATCACTCAGACACAATGACTGCTCATTATCTCAAACAAGAAAGTACAGCGATACAGTAATCAGAGCCATCGAGGTAAAGGAGTTAGGGATTCTCAAGTATATTGTGTACAACAATTACAGAGGACTGTCAACAGCTGAATTACTGTATGTGCTTGCTTATACACTGCAACTGCAAACTGAACAGACCAAGATCTGCTGCCACATAATGCATAATGGCAGATCCAGGTCTGTGCAGTTTGTTAGTAATCATCAGAACAAACAACACAGACCCCGATCAGCAGGTGCATAATGCTATGGCAAATCAGGGTCTTTGTTGGGTGCAGTTTGAATGACTTATAAGCAAGTATATACAGTACAGAGAAAACTAGTTTTAATGAAAGGATAATACTCAAATATGATTAATTTCATAGTAATTTCACATGTTTTTCTGGTGTCATGCCTGGTCTATGAACAATGATTTTCATGCCAGAATTTGATCAAAACAGAGCAGCTGTACAGGCTGAATGTTTACACTCTTGACAACTTATGAGAATAAATCTTACTGGTGTTGAAACAAAAGACTTTCATCTGATCCTGGCAGCCAGCAGTTGGCAGGGAAATCAAAACAGACATTTATACCAAGAAACAAAGAAAATGCTTTCACCCAACTGATGCAATTTAAGTGGATTTATCAGGGTGCAAATGTGGGAACATCATGACCTGTGATAGGAACACTGTAAAAAGGTTTTCATTAAGCCAAAAAAAAAAAACTGTCATGGGAAAATCCACATCAAATCATATTGATAAACTTATTGTTTGCTGCTACCACATGATGAGACGTATGGATGCGTCAAAATTGTTTTTCCCCAATCAATATATATTATAAATAGAAGATTTATATCGTATATGTTTGCTTATGAGTCCAACTGCAAACTGCATAACCCAGATCTGCCACTGCATAATGCACCAGCAGATCTGGGTCTTTGCAGTATGTTTGGAGTAATCAGTAGAATAAACAGCAAAAGTCTTGCTGGATGGACAGACAAATGGACCAAAAACATCTTACAAAAAATGATATTGTAACCAAAAAACTGAATAACTGTGACTAGCAAAAGACCTATTTGAAACACTAGTCTAATATGTGCACCAAATTTCACTGAGATATCTTGAACGACTCTTGAGTAATGTTCTGGATGTGTGACTGGATATCGGAATAAATTGACAAATGGCCAAATATATTAAAAATATTTTAAAATGATTAATTGTGAATAGCAAAAGGAATATCTACACCACTCATATATGCACCAAATTTTATACAGATATCTTAAACAGTTTGGAGTGTTCTGGAATAAAAAGTGTGTCACTGGATGGATGAATGGATGGATAGATGGATGGATGAGCAGATAAAACATTAGAAATATTGGATGGATGGACAGATGGATGGATGGATGTGCAGATAAAACATCAGAAATATTGGATGGATGGATGGACAGACAGACAATGGATGGATCAGCACATAAAACATTAGAAATATTGGAACTGACGAAATGTGAATAGCAAAAGTCACACCTGAACCACTAATTTAAATTTTTCCAAGAGCTATTTTGAATATGCTCCAGAAATGGAAGTGTGCCATCCAAGTTAGACCTTTAACAAACAGTTATATACTGAATGTTTTAAGTTGCAAAATTTTATATGCATTATATTGCTGAAAAATTTAGCAAAGAATCATAATTCTTTTACATTTTAATTTCATCGTAGACTATGTGGTTTCACATAATAGATGCAGTTTCCATCATAATTCTCAATGACTTTCTGCCATACATATGATGAATATTCTAGAAAGTCAGAAATTAAATGATCAAACATTAAAATTCTCAAAATGACTTTATGCCACACATATGATGAATATTCTAGAAAGTTAGAAACTAAATGATCAAACATCACAATTCTCAAATGACTCTAAGCATTACATACGATGAATATTCTAGAAGTCAGAAACCAAATAAGCAAACATCATAATTCACAGTATTTAATTTTAAATGTAAGTTAGAAATATTGACATAAATATGCAGCCTGCACTGAAAGACAACCTATAATAAGTCTTAAAATAACTAAGAGGGCTTTGCCCCAACATAAGTATTTATAAAATACAAAAATAATAAAGAAAATCATTTACAAAATAGTTTGGTAAATCATAAAAATAAACACACATTTGATATTTCATATCATGTATTGGTAATTTGGTATTTGATACACAAGAAAATAAACTGTAGGCATTAGTAGATATGGGGTATTATCTCATAAACACAAGTATATAATCTCTGTAATACTAATATTTGTAAAACTCTTGAGCAAAAAAACGATGACAGAAATCTTTTACAACTGATTCAACAATGAACACGTTATTGGGAATAGAGTTTCAATTAGTGCTTTTCTGTATGAGCGATAAAGTTTTCTTTATATCATAATTGCCTTCAAAAAAATTTTGACACTGATCCATTTAAGATACAAAGGACATACAATTTGAAGAGATTACATTCTCAAGACAGCTGTTTGCCTGAAAGTTTGGACAAGCTGGTTTGCTTCAAATATTAATAGCTCTAGTTCCTGAGCACAGGATTACTTGTGAACCCATTATAGGGCTACACATACTGTATTTATCTACTAGGAAAAAAAAATGTTACTAGCAGTATATCACAATCCTTTTTTCGATGTCTTATATACATTAAAATGCAATGTGCCTAAACCATATAAAAAAATTTAAAATGACAATCTAATTCTGACAGTTTATAAACCAGTGAAAGAAAAACATACTATTTTCCTTGGATTTTAAGGTTGAGACACGTGTCAAACTGATCACTCTACCAGCTGTGCTAATCTGAACACAAGGTTTATGATGGTTACATTTTCAGATGACCATATAGAAATATTATTGAATTATATTCATAAAGTATATATTTATTTAAATCACAGTTGAGTACCCTAATAATTTACTTTTATCATGATAGCATTCTGCCAGTTGGACAATTTTTATCACGATAGCATTTTGCCATCAGACAATTTTTATCATGATAGCATTCTGTCAGTCAGACAATTTTTTAAAGAAATATTTATTGCAGTACTCCCATGTCCATTGGGTTAATATTGCATTAATGGAAATCTGCAAAAAATATTGAGCAAGAGTCCCTCTGCTAGCCAAAGTAAAGTCCAGGATTCAACAATAAGTCTGTTTCTTCTGTTCTTCAATTCTGCTGAACTACTGAGTACTGAAACCATCTCGGATAAGCTTTTGAAACTCCAAGACAAACATTTTAGTGAAAAAAATGTACCCATGTATATCATTTTATGATGCAAACAATTTCACTTTTTAAGGATTTTCATAGAACTGTGTATAAAAGTACTTTGTCTTCTTCAAATAAAATTTTGAGGTTTGAGAACTGGCCTTGTTAGAATGAAATGCAAGAAAGTGATCTTGATGTAACAGTGTTCGGAAACCTAGCTACAAGCAAAGGTAATGCAGACAATTTAGAGTGAAATATAGGTCACAATGATTTAATTTTAACAGAAAGATTTAGTGCTACATTACTCAGCAGGCAATAGCATCTGAGAAGTGAGATAAGTTACCTGTGTGATAAATAGATCACAGTGATTTAGTTTTTATTGAAGAGTGCACTACTACTGAGGATGTATTACATACCTGGTTACCTAACTCTGCAGGCTATGTTGTCTGAAAATTGTTATGTATATTTAATTATTTGTTTGTCAGTTTTAAATTTATTTTTAATTCCATTACATGCTATTGTAATGTATCTTTGTTTACTGGATTTGACATTGTCCAGAAATTCAGTTCAGTTCTGTTTGACCTGTTATTTTTTTTATTTGATAAGCAACTAATAATAGAAGCATTGTATCTAGTTTCTGACCTTGTTTCAGAGTCAGTGACAGTTTTGGTAAACAACTTTTTGAAATTTTTTTTTTTTAATTCTTTCTCATAGTAAGAATCATTAAGTCAAGGCCATACCTAGAGTATGTGATATGAAGCATGTGTTTATTGTTACAAACTTCTAATTTTTCTAGAAGATTAACCCTCATCCAGAAATCTGTTTTGCATCTTAAACTAGTGTATAACTGTTGTCTTGATAGTGGTTAGTTCAGTTGGGCTCAAAACAATTGACACAATAAGTTATGTTGTGACCAGTTTGAGTTGAAATTTTATTTTATTGAATTTCAAGTGATTCTTTTCCCTGGAAATATGTAAGTGCTCCTACAAAATTCTTGGACAAAGACATTTCATTGAAATTTATACGGAATTCAAAACCGGAATAATATTTTCTGTGATTCATCAAGAAACTGTTGACACGTCTACACTTTGAAGGTTATAACAAACATCATCGCCTTCTGTTTTGGATTTCATCGGGACTCAAACTCAGATTCATTCAGGACTTTTTAATATTAGGACTTCTATTTTTAATTCTTGGATTATTTTTGGATTTGATTCGTAAAACTGTAAGTTCTTTTTTCTCATTTTTCACTTGGTATTCTAGGGAAATAAATTATTTGTTTAATTTTACAAATCTTGTTGTCTTCACTCTTTTCTGTTACTTATTTCAAGAGGATAGAGTGGTAACAAAATATATGCAAAATTCAAAGCATAATTCAAATGTTTATGCTAAACAAAGTGGTGGATGAACGGACTGACTAACTGACCAACCTCATCAATCCTCAAGTACTTTGAAATCCAGTCAAAATCAAGTTAGTATGAACAATCAATGCTACTGATATTCATGGCATAATTCTCAGTAATGTTTCAAACACTGAAAAATAATCCATAATAGATGGTTCATCCTCATGAACGCAGTACATTCTGAATATGAATAATAAAAAAGCATTCATTTTGTTTTTTAAGACGTAATACATAGTATCATTCAAACAAATAAAACCCCCTTTGCTCCTGGTGATAATCGAAGTCAGGCACACATACCAGTAGATCCAGATCAATTAGAATGGTTAGTAAGCATCCCTTTGCTTACACGGAGCTTTGTCCCTGAATCTAGCATATGTATACTGACCCCTACAACATTACATAACCTCTGAAAAACACCAAAGGCCTGATCTGAGGCTTTGATGGGGTTGATTGGGATTTCATGATTGCCGAGTTACACATAAGTTAATCCAATACAGATTATCCCCCTTTCTCATCCTAACTGAACTATGGAAAAGGCTATCATGCCAATGAAACAAAGAAACCCATTTTTGGCATAAACTGTGTGTTTGTAGACTTACAATAAATCGCTGATAGCAAGCCACTCTACGGCACATTTATTTATTATGTGGCTGAATAATTATCCAATAAAATCCATGTCTCTGGTCGAGTCCAGGCAGTTACTACATTGCCATATATCCATACTTATTAAATATTTATAAAATAAAAATCTGAATATAATTGAGAAACAAATAAAATGTTAAAAAATAGAAACAATTAGTACACATAACACTTTTCAAATATCAATTATAATATGTGTGTTATGTATATGCACCAAGTGAGATAACTATCTATGAACAATAACAACCTGCAACAGAAATAAACATTTTTGGTAACTAAACTCATGCTTATAATGATGAAATAAAAAGCTACAAATACATATTTATAATGATAGAAATTAACCTTAAAAGTACTCTGTTGTAATGAGCATGACATTGGTAAATAGAGAAACTTCTGAAAGTGCTTACAGCACAGTATCACTGTATTTGATTCACTGCTATCTCAAACACCAAACAATGATGTATGATAAAAAAGTTAAGAAAATAAATACATGAAGCACATCTAAAACACAGGTTAATGAAACAGCACATTAATAAAATGCAGATACACAACTTATTTAGCAAAAACAGGTAAACACTAAAATGTAAATAACTCGTTTAAAAAACTGGTTAAACACAGAAGTGGAAAGATGTATATAATAACATGAGTCCCTTGGATAGACTAACATGCTACTGTCCAAAAAAAGTTTCCAGGAATCCAAGATAAGACCATTTTCTCTGAGTGTTGAGACCGTCTCTGATATTCTTGAGTGATAACAAGATTTTCAAACTGGCCATAATGGATGTCAGATAAGCACTGTTTTCATATAGGACTATGTTGACATCATTTAAAGTTTTTTCGTGAAAACAATTCGTCAGCATGACTGTCCATTTAGAAGTAGTATGTGTTGTGATAAAATTCTCAAGATGGTCATAATGGCAGCCATATTGGATGTAAAATGATACCATTTTCATTTAGAACTAGACAATATCACAAGAGGTCTTTGGTGAAAACCCAATGTTGATATGATCATCTATCAAGTTGCAGTGATAACAAAATTTTAAGAAATGACTGCCATGGTAGCCATATTAAGGTTAGATTGGCACCATTTTAATTAAGGACTATCCAGACATAAAAAGAAGCCTTTTGGTGAAACCCCATTGTCTATATGACTTTCCATTAATGAGCAGTAGTGACAACAAGAATTTCAAGATGTTCTATGGTGGCCAAAAGTTGTTAGATCAGCACCCTTTTTACTGACCTGGCATTAAAAGAAGTCTTTCAGTGAAAACCCCATGCAGATTTGACTTTGCGTAAATAAGTAGAAGTGATAATATTATTTTCAAGATGGCTGCAATGGTGGCCATTTTGGAGGTTAGATTGGCTCCATTTCAATTTAGGACCAACTAGATATCAAAAGAAGTTGTCTGGTGAAAACCCATTGCCTATATGACTTTTCATTAATGAGTAGAAGTGATAACAGGATTTTCATGATGGATGCCATGTTGGTCATATTGGTCATTAGATTAGCATCAATTTCACTGACCTGACATTATAAGAAGTCTTTCAGTGAAAACATCATGTTGATCTGACTTTGCATCCATGAGGTGTATTGATAACAAGATTTTCAAGATTACTGCAGTGGTGACCACACCGAATGTCAGATCGGTAAAATTTTCATTTAGGACCAACCAGACAGCATCCAAGTCTTTTAATGAAAACCACGTGTTATGTCCCTTTATTCAGAAAGATAAGCAATAACAAGGTTGTCATGATGGCTACTGTGGTGGCCATACTGTATGTCTGAACAGCACCATTTATATTAAGGCCAACTAGTCATCACAAAAAGTCTTGTAGTGGAAACCTTATGTCAATATGACTTTCCATTTAGGAGAAATAGTGGTAACATTTTTTTCAAGATGAACCTTGTGGCCACCATATTGTATTTCGAAGTAGCACCATTTTCATTTACGACCAATTAGACAACGGGGTGAATATGTGCATAAAGCTTCAAGGAGATTTTTAGGACTAGTGATGACAAAACTTGTGCTAATGGATGAATAGATGATCGATAACAGGCCATCAGAAAATTATTATTGTGATAAAATATAAAATAAGTGAGATCAGCACAATAATAATAATCACAATCATAATAATGAGATACAAGCATCTGATCATTTCTGCCTCCAACATATCTAGAACTAGAGACCATATTTCTCATCCAATTTCCATAAAACTCAGTAAATGTGTTCATATCATCAAGATCTTAGCTGACTTTCATTAAGAAAAAGAGACTTTGCGTATCATTATATTTGGAACAAATTGTTTTAATCAGGATATAGTAAAATAGGTAAACGTGATATTAAGTTTGGGAGAGAGTTTACTGAGGTTCTTACAATGCTATATAAGCCTCCTTAGTGAAAGGTCAACTATTAATACAAGTTAAAAATATTAATTCAATTAACCCCATGGGTCATTACATAGAAATGTATGGGAAAAAGGTCACTCCTTGTCCATAAAGTAACAGCTGATTAAAAACATTTATTAAACTTGCACATGTTGAGGATCTGGGACTCTCCTTATAAAAAAAAAATTAGTATTTTGGTCTGTGATTTTTTTTCAGTATGACACATTTATTGAAATCATGCCAGTTTTCCACAACAAAAAGCACCCACATGATTTACTGTAGGTTATAAATCACTACAGATTTATCATGAGTTTGTAAATTTTCATTGACTTAATCATTTTTTCTCATGAGTTGGGTTGTGATTATTTAAGCTCTGTATAGTAAGCATTTTCCCTATTTATTTAAAGAGACAGAAGTCACTACCATGTGATTTTATGTTCCATCTCTTCCACAGTTCAGAACCCTAAATTATGCCTAAAAAGTGGTCAGATTGATGACATCATCATGTAATGACCATGCCATTTTGAGCTGATCAACAAGCCTTAATTTTACATAAGTGGACATTCCTAACAGTACATAATTTTGCCAGGTTTAACACAAGCACTGATAGTGGAGCTAATTATGGCATTAGTCTAGAAGGGGCATCTCTGAATATGGCAGTTATGAGTTTCAGCACACAGAACAGTGTCATTTGGGTATTTTCTCATGCCTTACTGAAAAATAGATAGTACCCTGTGTTTCAGCACAAAGAACAGTGTAGTCAGGGTATTTTTTCATGCCTCACTTAAAAATAGTTCCCAGATCCACACCAACAACAAAAACAATAACTAAAACAACCTTTTACAAAAAACCGTTTACAAAGTTTCTTTTACATGAATGTAAAATGACTCTTGACCTAAGAAATTACAAGATACGATGATCCCTTACTATGATTCTATTCAGGGGAGATAAAAAAATGAACTGGAATATACAGGCATAGTGCCTCACTATAATGCTTTTTATGGGTAGATATAAAAGTATAATGGGATATACAGGCATGGTCCTCTTATAATGGAGTAATTACAAAAGAACTGATTTTCATATTTTACAAGACCAGTGAAGCTTGGAATTCCATTACAGACTGCAGGAACAGCCACAGTGAAGCAAAGGCTGCTCGTGCATTGTCAATAATCAATTTCCAATCTACATGACTACAAGAATCCTTTAAAATATGAAGTTCAATTCTTATAATTACAAATAGTTATAAAAATAACAATGAATATAAAAAAATAAATAACAGAACTATATATTAACCATTGCTTACAATTATTGTGAAAGCAAACAAGAAGGGACATGAAAACATATGAAATTCCTTTCTGGTGTTATGACCTAATAAATTCTAATTTTCTTCATGACATGATGCAAGTATAACCAATCTGAATGCCTGTTACAAAGACTTGATAACATTTTTTAATTATATGTTAATATATAATCCAACCAGTATAATTGGATCCATGGCTATACCTGTGTCATATGTGGGAGAGTGTTACACTTAAGTTTATTATAATGAGGGACAACTGCATATGGGTTTGATGACCACACCTGTGTCATATCAAAGACAGTTATACTGAAGTGATTTATAATGACAGGCAACTGTATATGGGATCCATATCTATGTTATATCAGGGTTATTGTTATACTGAAGAACTTTATAGTGAGTGACCATGATATATATGGTTCCTTTGCCAGACCTGTTATATCAGAACCATGTCAAAGTTAGTTGCTTTATAGTTGGGGATCACAATTTATATTGGATCCATGAATATACCCATGTTATATCAAGGACAGTGTTATATTGAGGTGCTTAATAGTGTGGGACCAATGCATGTGGGATCCATGGCCATAACTGTGTTATATCAGGGACTTTGTTATACTGGGACCCATGCCAATACCCATGTTATATCAGTTATGATGTTATACTGGGATCCATGCCCTTAACTGTGTTATATCAGGGACAGTGTTATACTGGGATCTATGCCCATACCCATGTTATATCAGGGATAGTGTTATACTACGTGATTTATAGTGTGACAAATGTATGGGATCCATGCCCATACATGTGTTATATCAGGGACAGTGTTATACTACGTGATTTATAGTGTGACAAATGTATGGGATCCATGCCCATACATGTGTTATATCAGGGACAGTGTTATAATGATATACTTTAAAGTAAGGGACTACTGTAGTATGCATTTACCATTTTAAAAAATGACCAAAAGTGATCAATGAAGTTTATAAAAAAACATAGAATATGAATTTGCCTAAAATGAGGCAACATAAAAAAATGGAATTTCTTCACCATCAAAGCAATGAATAACAGTTCTTGAAATTATGCAATTCAACTCTAAAAACATTTGCCAGTGTCAAATTGATTTAAACTACACAAGTGGATAACATAATAATCATGATATTAATCATTTATGTGATAAGATACAGCATTTATTTGACATTATCATTAAATAATGATAAACATTTGCATTCAAGGTAAACAACTGCAAATTCAAATTACAAATGTAAAACAATATAACCAAGTACACAAATATGCCAAAAAATTATGGCATCCATTTGTAATATGCAACCTATTTATATACACTTCCCGTTACCAGTTCAATTAAAACCTTTTGAGAATAGCAGATCATCAACTCTCACTCTCAAGATGTTACAGTACCTTTTTATGAAATTTGTTTTGTGTTGTTTTGTTTGCTTTTTGGGCTGACACATTTTGGACAGCTACAGTTTACTTATCAGGGAACAATAAATTACACTGTAACCTATTCTTTGTAACATCCTTTTGGATAATTTCAACAATTTAGAATGCAAAAAGCCAACTTAAGTCACTGAAATGGATTGCCATTAAAAAGCAACGCACTTTTTATTGCATATTCCAATCACTGCCTCAATACCTGTTCATTCCCAACATATATTCTCCCACCCCAAGTAACTGGGAAATTATTTCAAAAAGGTACATGTTCTTATTCACAGCTGATTATCCTTAAATTACACACTTAAAAATTCCACGTAAGATTATTCTCTTTCCAGTTTATTGTTAATATATGTCATATGTCTTACTACATTTACTGTTTGGGTGTTTTGGTGTGTTCCAGCACAACAACACTTTCAAGGCTACATTGTGAAACGGCAAGTAGAGCAAAATGCCTTACTCATGAACACTTAGCAGTAAGTGACCTGGGTTGATCAGATGGTAGGATTTGAACCCACAACCTTCCAGTTACAAGTCAATGCCTGAACTACATAGCCAGCATGGCTTCCCTAGTACATCTATAAACATCAATGAATCTATTTCAGGCAAGAAGAAAATATGTCAACTGTCTCATGACTTTTAGAGAATACTGAAGTCCAACATATATTGTAAGTTCACTTGAAACTCCAGTTTTACCAGTGTAACTTTTCCATTTATGATATCCTTCTGCATATAAAGTCGATCACTCAAACAGTGGGTCAAGCAGACTTATCCCAAGAGTACATTTTCAACTGGTACTAAAGTGAATTGACTCCTAAACAGCTGATGAGAACTTGTGAAAATATTACTACGTCATCTCAGAATTTGTTCCTTTATCTTAACTGGTCTTGTTGGTGTATTAACAAGAGAACTCTAATCTAGATCTGTGTCCTCTTCTGACACAAATGAGTCCTGCAATACAATGGAAAAATGAATGAAGATGAAACTTTAAGAAATATATACACCTGTAACTGTAATTCAATTCTATTGCAACATATCAATATTAATCCATAATGCTAACATATCAATATTAATCCATAATACGGACATATCAATATTAATCTATAATACTGACATATCAATATTAATCCATAATACTGACATATCAATATTAATCCATAAAAATGACATATCAATATTAATCCATAATACTGACATATCAATATTAATCCATAATCCTGACATATCAATATTAATCTATAATACCGGTACTGTGCATATTCATATACAACTCAGGTTTGGCTGCAAACAACATGGACTCTGATCAGCCATCATATAATAAGCCGACAGATCTGGGTTTATGTTGTTCATTCTACTATTTGTCCTAACAATCTGCATAGACCAAATCTGCTAGAGTATGTGGTGGCAGAACAAGGTCTTTGCAGTCTGAACTTATATCTGATTGATATACAAGTTGAGCTGGGTTTCTAATGCCAGGCCTGGTCAAGTTGAGCTGGTTTTCTAATGTCAAGCCTGGTCAAGTTGAGCCGGTTTTCCAATGCCAGGCCTAGTCAAGTTGAGCTGGTTTTCTAATGCCAGGCCTAGTCAAGTTGAGCTGGTTTTCTAATGCCAGGTTTAGGCAAGTTGAGCAGAGTTTCTAATGCCAGGCCTGGTCAAGTTAAGCTGGTTTTCGAATGCCAGGCCTGGTCAAGTTGAATTGGTTTTCTAATACCAGGCCTGGTCAAGTTGAGCTGGTTTGCTAATGCCAGGCCTGATCAAATTGAGCTGGCTTTCTAATGCCAGGCCTGGTCAAGTTAAGCTGGTTTTCCAATGCCAGGCCTGTCAAGTTGAGCTGGTTTTCTAATGCCAGGCCTAATCAAGTTGAGCTGAGTTTCTAATGCCAGGCCTGGTCAAGTTAAGCTGGTTTTCGAATGCCAGGCCTGGTCAAGTTGAACTGATTTTCTAATGTAAGACCTGGTCAAGTTGAGCTGGTTTTCTAATGTAAGGCCTGGTCAAGTTGAGCTGGTTTTCTAATGTAAGGCCTGGTCAAGTTGAGCTGGTTTTCTAATGTAAGGCCTGGTCAAGTTGAGCTGGTTTTCTAATGCCAGGCCTGGTCAAGTTGAGCTGGTTTTCTAATGCCAGGCCTGGTCAAGTTGAGCTGGTTTTCTAATGCCAGGCCTGGTCAAGTTGAGCCGGTTTTCTAATGTAAGGCCTGGTCAAGTTGAGCTGGTTTTCTAATGTAAGGCCTGGTCAAGTTGAGCTGGTTTTCTAATGCCAGGCCTGGTCAAGTTGAGCTGGTTTTCTAATGCCAGGCCTGGTCAAGTTGAGCTGGTTTTCTAATGTAAGGCCTGGTCAAGTTGAGCTGGTTTTCTAATGTAAGGCCTGGTCAAGTTAAGCTGGTTTTCTAATGCCAGGCCTGTATCCTTCTTCTTCTTATCCTTATTATTATATCACTGGAAATTTTAATAAACTCATCAATAAACAATTCTTAAAATGTTTTTCTCTTTCAGTGAACACCTACAAGAACTGGAAACAAAATACATTGTATAGCTTGAAAAAGTGAAAAAACAGAATCATTATTTAATATTTTTTATTTCAGCCTACTACTTTTTTGTCACATGTCCTTTGGTGTTAACAGGATTTGTTCTAAAATAGTGACATTGTCAAAGGAAACATTTTTTTGCAACACTATAAATTATTTTCATTGATTCCCATAAGTGCAGAAACAATCTATTTCAAAATCAGAAAATAAAATAAGTGGCTAGATATATGTAATCACGTAAGTTATCATCACATCTAAACATATACAAGTACCACTAAACAGAATACAGTGTACCTGCAACATGTCATATAAACACCTTACAATCTTGGAGATAGACTATAGATTATTGGCATTACCATAGGACCCTAGGACCCTGAATTAACAAACATGGAGACAGACTATAGATTATTGGCATTACCATAGGAGCATATGACCCTGAATTGACAAACTTGGAGAGATTGTAGATTACAGGCATCACTTGTCTGACCATATAGTGATAAATGTAGCGACAACTGATTACTGGCATCACTGTATGATCCTGTAGTGACAAATGTAGAGATAATTGATTACTGGCATTGCCTTATGACCCTGTAGTGACAAACATGGAGAGGGACAACAAATTACTGGCATCACTGTATGACCAAATGGTGCCAAAATTGGAGACAATAGATTACTGGCATCACCATATGACCCTGTAGTAAAAAACATGGAGATTGGATTACTTGCATTGCCATATGATCATATTGTGACAATCTTGAAGACTGACTATGATAGACTATAGATTATTAGCATTACCATATGACCATGTAGTGACAAACCTGGAGACAGACTATAGATTATAGATTACTATAGATTACTGGCAGCACCATATGACCATGTAGGCATGATTAGCTTTTGTCATCTTATCTGCAGAAAGCATGGCTTGCAGAGGACAAGAAATATCAGGTGAGTGCCAAGAAACAATTAATATAGAATTGCAGAAAAATGGCTTTATGTTGAGGAAAACCGTAGAAATCATAAATGTAAATCAGTTAACATTCTGCACATTTCTGAAGTGTTATTATTTCAGTTTCAAAATAGAGGAAAAACTGACAGGAGATCTAGTGGGGGGTAACCAAGTCATTTTTGGAACCATGAAGATATACAGGTGGAATTTGGTCAATTTGACTAATACTATAAATTCATCAGTGCCAGTGTCCCAATTTGAAAAAAATTATAAATTCATCACTGCCTGTCATATTTCAACTCAAACTAATTTAAGATAGAACTAGTATGGCTACGTCAGAAGATGAGTTAGAAAGACATGCACCATTTCAGCTCTCAATATGAAAAACAGAATTAACTACTGCAGAGGTAGTTAAATATGAACTATTGTTTTGCACTGGGAAAAAAGTGATTTGTGTGTACAGTGAAATCTATATATAAAGAACAATCAAGGGACATGACAAAACTGTCCCTTATACATGGGTGTCCTTTCTACATAGTTGTCCTTTATATATGGGACAATTATTCTGTTTGTCTTACAGCTCATACAGGCATGACTGAGTTGTATAAAATGCAAACATGTTGAGGTTCTTAAGGATAATAGGATTCCTTCTGAAAATTTTACTGCACTATTATTGCATTTAATAATAATGAAAATCTGCTAATGAAAATGACTGAATCCAATACTAAAGAAACTAAACAATAAAATGCACAATAATATAAAAATTAAAAATGAATTGTACTAAAAATCTTAATGCTTGAAGAATCCCTATCACTTTTAATCCTGGTTAAGATATTTTTTAAATTTTTGTAAATGGGTATACATTTCTATTTTAAGATATTAAGAGTGTAGATTGCATTGGATCTATAAATAGTTGTTGATGTAGGTGTTTATGATTAAAACCTGTTGACAACTTTGCAGTAATTTCTCATTGGTTGGCGGGATCAATTGGGTCCCCAGAAGAATTAAGTAAGTTTCCATTGTTTTGGCTAGGTCAGGTGGGCTCTTTTATGTGGGATATTTGCAAAAAGTTACATAGATAGTATGAGCAAAATGCATTTTTGCCCTTTACGCTTTTTCTGATACATCAGGACTATTGGCAGATGTGTACATTTGAGGATCTGAAACTCATCTGCAACATTCGTTTCTTTTGAACTTGAACTGAATTTTAAGGATCATTTTGGATTCAATTCATAATACTTTAAGTTCCTCTTACATTTTCATTTTATAACTTTGATAATTAAATTATTTGTTAAGTTTAAAAACTTGTTGGTTTTGCTTCTTTCTGTTACTTAATTTATGACCATAGAGTCGTAACATGTTACAGTAAAATTAACTGCTTTACAGCAAGCTAAATTACTAACCCAACCACCCTGTCCAACAATCCATGAAGCATATCGGTCTGCAATATACTGTAGACTCAATTCTTTAATCTGCAATGCCAGGGCTCCTCCTGCTCCAGCCATAGTGACAGCTCGTTTTGTTATGTGGAACAGTGCTGACAACTGGTTCCAGCCAACCTCGTTCCCAATGGCACGTGTTACTTCTCTTCGGAAGTTACTGTAAGTGACACCCTGTCGAAAAATCCTCAGCACTGCAGTTCTGGCTTCAGATTCTAGCTGCAATGAGAGTAAGAGAATCAGGTGCATTGCTGCTGTATAAGATCACGTCAACAAGTCAGAAATTATGAACATATGCAAGGTTTTGTTAAGTACCTGCCAAAAAATTCTGATACAAGGAGGTGGATTTTTAATTTCACATTTTCTTGCCATATTTTGTGTAATTTTTCTCATTCCTAATCAAGAAGTACTGACTGAAAATCAAATATGAAATTATTGCCTGCATAAAAATGTACATTTAAAAATAAGTTGTATATAATATTTCTCAATCATCTTGTTTAATCATTAGAAAGGGTATAAAGTTTAGTTTATTATTAAAACCTAGCAAAGTGAAATTTGTGTTTACTACCTTACGATTTTAGCAGCACTAGAAACATATAACAACAGTGTTTCTATGAACTGGAGTTGGTGTTAATTACCCATATGCCTTATGATACTAATGCTATTAGAAACATACAAATGTGTTCTTAGAGATAAGCTTGAAAACACAATTTCATCGGACTCATCGTCACCATACACTTGTGATAAAGAATATCAACAGCAACCTTTAACAGCATTTGAAGCTGTCTCTATGGATTTGGTACATATGATTGTGATGAAGAACACCCCAAAGTCATGTGAACTTGATCAAATTCCGACATCACTGCTGCTTGTGTGCTTAGATTCAATATTGCCTTCACTAACTAATGTTATCAATACTTCTCTCTCATCTGGGGAATTCCCATCATTTCTCAAAACTTCAATTGTAAAGCCTCTGTTGAAGAAACTGATGATTGACCTTTACGATTTAAAGAACTACCACCCTGTTTCTAACATCCCATTTATGTCAAAAATCTTAGAAAAAGTTTTTCTATTCCAACTTGTATCTCATCTGAATTTAAACAGTCTTGTTAGAGATGTACAGTCCGCATATCTCCCTCACCACAGTACTGGAACTGTCCATCTGAGAGTAGTAAACAAACTTTTATCTGCATTGAATAATGGAAAGATACTCTCCATCCTCCTTGACTTGTCTGTGGCAACTGAGACAAAAGATCATGATGTATTACTTTATCTCTAGCATGTTTTGGTATTCACGGTACAGCCTTGTTGATCTATGTTTTTGTGTTCCACAAGGCTCTGTTCTCTGCTCTGTTTTCTTCATTCCACATACCAAGCTGCTCTCAAGTGTCATAGATCAACATCCGGTGTCTCACCAGTTGTATGCTTATAACACTCAAAATATACAAATCTAACTGCCCAACTGAAATGAGACTACAATCCAAGGCATAGAGAGCAGATGCATGATGATAAAACTGAATCTGTCCTGATCACCACGCAAAGACTTTGTCATTCTTATCCTTTACTTCAAACAATAAGTATCAGCAATACCAACATTAAATTCACACAGTTAGTATGAAACCAAAGTATCTCTCTTGATAGTACTCTCACTTAGGTCTTGAACATATGCAAGGCTGCATATCTGGAGCTGAGCTGCATTCACTCCATTAGCAAGTTTCTTTAGTTTGATGCCACTAAAACACTTGTGTTCCTTAGTCCTTTCAAGACTGGACTATTGTGATTCACTTCCATATGGTTCATCTCCATATCTACTACAGAAACTTCAAAAAGTTAAAAACACAGGTGCCTGGATTATCTGTAGAGCATGAAGAACAGAGCACACCTCCCCCTGCTCTGTAACCTTCACTGGCTACCTGTTCAATCCAGACTCAAGCACAAAATCAGTTGACTATGCTACATTTCGTTGACTGGCTCCGGCCCAAAATACCTATCTGACCTCAACCATGTGTACACCCCAGCTAGAAACCTACGCTTCTTCTGACAACTGTATTCTCATTGTTCACATTGATAAAATGAAGTCGTACGGAAAACATTCTTTTGCATACCAGGGCCCAAGTACATGAAGTGAATTGCCCATTGATCGTAGAAACAAGAACACTGTGATCTCATTCAAGAGTGCTCTTAAAACTCACCTATTTCTACTACAAGAACAGACATCCTTAATTATTGTCAGCATGTTTTTGTTTTGTGACTTCATGGTGTTTGTTTTTGCAATGTTATCTTGTTCTTTATGTTTTTAAGCGTTATTTAATATTGTAAAGCATTAGAGCTTCTAAAGATTTAGGCATTGTACTAAGTCCACTTAATGATTATTATTATTAACAACTGGATTTTGTGGTTATAAACACCACTAGAATCATACAACAGTGATCTTATTAACTGGAATTTGTGTCTATTGCCAAGAAGCCTTATGATGCATGTGCATTTATGAAAAAGGCTCATATATAGCAAATAGAAGGAAAGCTTATTTAAATGAGCCCTAAGTGTTAATTACTCCTCAAATTGCTGTAATTTATTTACACATGGAATCATTTTAAATTGTATAGCTTATATGTATGATCTAAATAAGATATGGATTTATAATACAAGGGACCAACTGTAGCAATAAGTTCATACTTGCATCATCCATAGACGACATATCCCTACTGTCAACCACTCAAGTAAAGAATCCTGCTGAAAGTATCCTATGGCAATTTTTGTACTACTTGTCCTATGGTCAAGAATTCTCAATTTTTATAGTACTTGTATGCTAGTACCTTATGGTCCAGCAATCTCAATTACTTTTTTTTTACTACTTATCTATTACCCTATGGTCTAATTTTTATACTATACCACTCCCTCAGTAACTTGTGCCCTGATAACTAATGAACCCGCTTATAACGAGGGGTCAGTCATGGATCCCATTTTTTTTTTTTACTAGAAAGTACTCAAAATTTGACCCCTATTTGTTGAACATGAAGAAAATCGTGATCAAAATTGGTAACTGAAACCCTGTAATATCGCACTTTTTTATTTTCAAAAACAGTTGATATGACCTGGAAATTGAATCAACATTATGAAATTATCAATTTTTAATAAGAAATCTTGTATTTTTAAAAAATTTCTTTCCAAACAACATGCAATGAAATTGTGATCAATGAAATTGTCACTAACACCTACTTGAGACAGCACTTTAATAAATAAATACCAATTAAATGTTTTTTTTAAAAAAGTAAAATGCATGTTTCAGTTATATCTTTTAGATCAGTTTAAGTGTAATGATCATAAATACAATGTACCCTGTTGTATTCAAACTTGAAATATGTCAATCTACCATAACAGCTATGTCTGTGAGCATTTCTGTGAGAACCTAATTAAGTGCAGACGGTGTTTTGATACCTCATTTGGGTAAGTATTTGTTGTATTGTTGCACTGAATTAAAATCTGACCTCCTTGTATTACCATGTCAAAATGTCCCACAATCTTTTGTGAGAGTGTTATCAAGTCAGCAACAGATGGCTGTGTCAGAATGGCGTCATGCGGAACCAGCTGCAGTGTGTGGGCAAAACAACTGACGCTAGGAAGATCTGCATCACGTATCGCTTTCACCATGTTGGTGCCTCCATCACGTATGACCAAGTGGACACGTTGTTGTTCAATATTCCAGCGATTCATCATATCCAGCAGAGCATCAGCTAGTCGAGTTCCAGTGTGCTGTCCATCAAACTTTTGACAATGAAGGACAGCAGCTTGGCATGCAAATTTGTCATCGATCCAATGTGCCGTTAAGCTCATGAAAGATGTTATCATTGTCTGCTCTGTCCAAGTATCTGTAGTTAGACATAAAATTTTGCTTCGCTGATGGCAGCCTGGACACAACCCCTCCCTTTATCGTACATCACAGGTATGATTTTTTCACTGAAGAATTTGCGGCTTGGTAGCACGTATCTTCATTCAAGTACATCAATCAGTTCTTTAAAGCCACTATCATCAACAATTGAGTATGGCTGGATGTCAACGGCAATCATTTTTCTGATGGCCCGGTGTACTTTTTGTGCCTCTGGGCTGTCGATAGGCCACTTTTTTTCTTGTTAACGATGTCACTTAGTGTTTGCTGAGTCCTTCCTGTCTGCTGAATGCCAGATGTTGAACTTGCTGAGGCTGATGCTGCTGCTTTCTGGTTTATGACCTGTTTGTACTTGTCCGGGTGTTTGGACGACAAATGGTTATTCAGTGGAGTTGTTGTGAATGACTTCGCTGAACTACCGCCACGAGAAATGACTATGTTGCACAACTGGCACATTGCTTTTGTTTCATCGTCGCAAATCTTGAAAAAATTCCAAATTGGACTTTGCTTATCCATGACTGAACTAACCAACTGAAAGCTGAATTTAATGTAACATTAACTAATAAGTTTAACTAACAATTGACCTACTCAAGCCTCTAACGCTGAACATTAACGTTCAGTCATTGTACACAAAGAATGATACTAGTGACACTGTGATACCGCGGTCCAGGCAGTAGGCAATGCCTGGCTGCAACCACAGCATATATTATGTTAATGAGAGAGTTACTTCAGTCCATTCGCTGTAGCAGCCGCATATGCAGAAACAGATGTCACGTGACCACTATTCGTATTCGGTCTGACCGCTACTATTCGCCTGAATACCGAATAGCTGTTTGGTCCACAATTCAGCCCCGAAGCTAATGTTCGGTACAGTCTTAGTTCTAACACTAACCTCTAAGTGCTGAGCATCAAGCAAGGCAGCTGCCAGTACCATTTTATAAGTCTTAGGTATAACTTTGCTGGGGTTCAAACCCTCAACCTCCTACATCTGAGACAAATGCTCAAACCACTTAGGCCACCGGAGCCATCAAAAAAACAAAAGTGCAAATGATGGATGGATGAAAAGAAAAATGAATGTGTTACGAATATGTAATTAAATTGCTTGGTGTGTTGGTTTTAAATTCTTTTTTTATTTTAATTTTGTTTCATCACATTTTATTGTAATGATTATTTTCACGGGATTTGATAATTTTTCAGTAAATTCAATTTGTTTAGAACGTAAAAATATTTCTTCAGCACTATTTTTGGCTCACTTTGGTTCATATATTTTGTAAAGACTACGTGAAAACAATTGGTTATTGCCAAGGTCATTTCGGCCTATGTGTTAGTCTGAATAAACAATGTTTTATGTTTATATTTATTTCAGTGTGAGAATTTGATTCTTAGATAGGGCTATTCTTGCATACGTGATAAATGGCATTTTTTTTACTGCGCTGTTCAAATTAGTAAATCACGTAGCCTATCACGTGAGTTACCATGTGATCTAAAATCGAGGCTTAAAACAGTCATTTTCTACTAGATCTATTTGAGTTGTATTTTAAACCTTGAGGGCTCAAGAGGTTTCAATTGTTGAAGCCAGATTGTTTTGAAGTTCATCTGTTTGTTTGGAATTTAATAATTTATTCTCTATAACACTAAACAAGTGCTTAATATTTATAAAAGTTCTGGGAGAAAGAAATTCAGTGGAAATTTATTCTGGAGTTCAACGGAAACATTATAAACTGTGATTCAACAAGGATCTGTTACCATCAGTACAGACATCATCTGATGTCATCGTCTCCATATTGGAATTTTATCGAGATTCGAACCTGGATCCAATTAGAACTGTTTTGTGATAGGACTTATATTTTTCAATCTTAGGATTAAGTTTTGGATTATGTTCACAAACCATAAGTCCTATTTTCTATTTTTACATTGTTTTCTAGGGAAATAAATTATTTTGTTAAAATTTATAAAGCTTGTTGACTTCACTCTTTTCTTCTGTTACATTTGAACGAGCCTACACGTAACAAATGAAAATATTAAAATACTGAAACCAAAAAGTTGTGAAGGACAAAAACCACATATAAGCCACAAGAGTAATAAACATATCAAATTTCACAGATTACTTAAACGGTCATGTAGATGAAATGAGAAATGAAAGTGTGGATAATGCATGAAAGGATGGATGGACAGAAAAATGGATAAAAACATTAAAGAAAGTAAAACTAAAGAATTATGAGAAGCAAAAGGCACACCTGGACCATGAGCCTAAATTGTGCACCAAGTTTCCGGAAAGGTTTTAGACTTCTGCTCTAAAAATGAAAGTGTGAAAAGCTGGATGGATGAACAAACAGACAAAATGTTAAATATATAAAAACTGAAGAATCATGAATAGCAAATGGCACATCCTCACCACTAGTCTAAGTTATGTACCAAATTTCATATAGATACTAAATGTTTTCTTTTTGTTATGGAAATGAAAGTGCAGATAATAGACAAAATGGACAAAAACACCAAAAATATTGAAACTCAAGAAATGTTAATTGCAAAAGGTTTATGCTAGCCTCAGAAAACATATTTTGTCTTTGTCATCAAATAAATAGATCATACCTATGTACTACAAATCAAGAAAAAAAAAAATGGTGGAAAACTAACTGTTTATCATGATTCTCCAAACCTGTTTACATGCCTCAGCTGGTAAGCTCTTCTGCGAGGGAAGGCAAATTTGTCAGTAAATTATGTTTCTTCAATAATAGTTACTTGACCACGTTAACATTATGAAAATAAACTCCACTACCTTTCAAATCCAACCCACCTAAAATGATGAAAATTTAATCTTTTCTGTCTCTATATCATACAGACTGAATGAGAAAACTCTTACCCATTATCCCCCCTTAACACCTCTCCAGTTTTAAGCAAAGTTATACATCAGTATGGATGCTTGCATTTCTGGGGAGGTGTGTGATGGTGTTACAATAATATGATTAAGTATTCAAGGAAAGACAATATTCATTTCTGAAGTTGGAGGAATTCAATTTTCCAAAGCATTTCTCTGGAAAAGGTGCTTTTTACTCATTTTAAAGCAAGTGAGACAAGTGCTAATTTTCATACTTTGTTCACTTTACCTGGCCCTCCATGTACACCAAATGCTCTCTTTTTTATTAATTCATTTACTTCCTATGATACTACTGTTAAGTGGTTATGGATAATTGTTGCATGTGCACTGAATTCTATTAGAGCTGTACTGCATACTGGGCCAATCGACATAATTATCAGTGAATCAAAAATGCTTCAAAATTAAACAAAATCTGGTATGATTAATTTGCAGTGTTTTAAATGACTTTATTATCCTGTGTTAACTCAATCCAGATACTCATCAGCGGATCACCATTTCATTTTAATCCACCAAGTCGATGTAATTATTTTACCAACATAAAAGTAAGTGTCCATTCCATTGCTTTTATGAACTGATTAAATGAGAGTAATGGATTTTAAAATCTTTTTTTATTGATTATATACTTCTTCCTCAATAATTCATGCACAACAGGGGCCAAAAACATAGACCACTCTATAAGGAAGGGTGTGAGTTACAAAGAATTTCATGATGTTGATTCAAATTTCTGGCTACTAAATATCATTTTCAACAATAAAATGAGTGATATATATTGGTTTCCTTTACCAACTTTGACCTCAATTTTTTCACGTTCAACAAATAGGAGCTAATTTTTTGTATTTTCTAGTAAAAGAAAATGGGATTCATGTCTGACCGTGTATTAGTTTGTGATTTCTATGGGTGCAAGAGATATCAAGGGATGGTGTATAGAGAATGAACTTAATGTACGATATTACATTTGAAACAAAATAATTCTAATTAAGGACAGGTCAAATTTTCAGGAGGCAAATCTGATCTTTTGGGACTTCAGAGTACACTGAGCATATTACCAACTTCAACAATGATGCTTGGGCTCAAGGGGTTATATCCTCTTTCCCAACCTTCACCAGAAGAAAGAAACATTTTTTGTCCCATGAATTTTTCTGTGCACTTCAGATATGACAGGTTCTTTAATGACTGACCACTTTAGGCAACCTATTCTGAAGTAACAAGCCTGACTGTGTCATTAGGACCATGGAACCACCTGATCTGAACTGAAGTACCAAGCCTGACTGTATCATTAGGACCATGGAACCACCTGATCTGAACTGGAGACAGTTCAGGTCTACTGAAAGGGCATGTAATTCACTCACTTGGCATGTTCAAGGTAAAGCTAAAAGAAAGCATGTCTTATATTAAAGCAGCTTCAGTGAGGATCTGGCAAAAGACTCAAATTGACCTTAATTGAGCCGTATAAAAAACCCACCAATAATATGACATTATTTTGCTATAAATCAGAGCAATACATTTTCTTCCAGCTATTGACAGATGGATACTGAACAAAAAGGGGTCAGGCCCCTGTCCCAGAACATCCATGTTCACAAACACAAGTTAAAAGTAAAAATATCAACGTTTATCTTTTAAAAAATAAGCAGAAAGAGTTTATGAAAATAATTTGTTCATTTTTTTATACTATGTGTTAGTCCCTAATACAACTGTGGTATATCATGGTATTTACCATGTTACATTCAGAAATCCCGCTTTACAGAATTATTTGTGGTACCCAGCTCTACAATAGTCAATAACTTACTGGCTATCTAGAGGGATTGGTTAATATCAGGAAGATATTAAAAGGATTTTTGAAGGTCTTGCAGTATTATGTTGATAGTACTGTGTGAAAGCTAAAAACTAGAGCCACCTAGCCTTGCTAAGAGGGGTATAATGGGTAAGAGTTTTTTCCCTTGGTACTATGGTATATAGACAGAACAAATTAAATCTTTGTCTTCTCAAGAGAGATGGATTGGGAGGTAGCTGAGTTTATTTTCCTGTTGTTAATGTGATTGAGGAATATATCAATAGGAGAATCAAAATCTGCATGCATTGCTTGCACATCTTCGCAAGCCCAGGTTCTGATATGTTAACCCTATCTACATCATGGCAGATCCATCAGATATTTCAGTGCTTCAGGTCTGCAAATTTCACTGGATGTAGTGGCACCACATCCAATCAAAATCAAGTTGTTCAAATTTGGACACTTCTTCCATGATCGAGACAAGGGATGCACACAAATGGAATGGACTCATAAATAACCAATTTTCCACTGATAGTATGTGTTTGCACAGATACATCATTTTCTTCAAATATTCTTGTAATGGCTTCTTTGTGGTATGTAGTCGGACATTTTATATTAAACTTTGAAGTCAACTGCCTCCACCATTTTTGGCCACTGCTGTTATACACTGCTGGTGAGTTGACATTACATATTAAGGGTGAAAACTCTTGAAACTAATATATGTTGCTAGTTCAAAGCACTCAAATATCTGATCATCTGCCAAGGTGTAGATAGGCTAACATATCGGAACCTTGGCTTGCGGTGAACATTCTCTTAACTGTTAGCTTCTGCTTTCTACCACCATCTCTTGGCAGCCAATATAATGGGATTCTTAGCAAAATGCTGGCCTTATTGAAGAGACTTTGTATTTCATTTGGACATACATGCAATTTCAATCTGCAAGGTACAAATTTAGAAACACAAGAGGTAATGTTCATGGAAATGAGTTAACAGTCAAAACAACAATGTTTATCTTCGAAAACATAAAAAAACTAAGTAAAAAAAGTTTGATGAAAATAATTTGATCTTTTTTTATACTGTGTATAACATCTTAAATACAGTGTTTATGTTTTTTTTTAATTTACAGAGAAGCTAGCAACAAAACATACATACTGACCCTTTCATCTATCTCATTTGCCTTTTGTTTGAAACAATCTGTCAAATCTTTCTCCAAGGAAGTTAACTGTGTTTTCTTTATTTCTGGAAAAAAAAGAAAATCAGTTTCATATGTAAAATTCTAAACTGCTATTTTTTAAAATGATCTTAGTATTCACAGTGTTACAGTACCACACACACCAACAAAAAAGTGAATCTAACTGTAAACTGCATAGACCCAGATAAGCTGTTCCACAATTAACTGGTAGATCTGGATCTATGCAGTTTGTTAGGAGTAATAAGTAGAACAACACAGACCCTGATTTGCCAGTATATTATGATATGGCATATTAGGGTCTGTGTTTTTTTGTGACTGGTCTACTTGCATGTGAATATACACAGTTTTTATCTCATGATAAGACCACTGGGTGAGTGAAAATAAATTTGACAAAAAGGAGAGCACAGGCTTTAAAAAACAGAGGATGAATGTGGGGTGGGCTTATCATGAATCAAAGGCTTATCACTGGATGAATATGGTATAATATCAATCCCCTTCTATCTCACCTTAATATAAATGTTTGGATGATGAAATTAACTCCCATGTACATAGTGCATATCAAGGTAAGCTTGCTTTTATGTTTTACTTAGAACCTCAGAAAACATTTGTTTTGCAACAGATTGTGCACTGAATGAAAATTAATAAGGGAAGTGAGCTGGACATTTTACTATAAGAATAAAAATGATATAGAATGAAATTTTTGCAAGCTACTGTGTTTACCCATGAATGATGTAAGCCTGGCTCTGAACCGTATAGACCCAGATCAGCGATCACTAGTGCGTTTACCCATTGGAGATGTAAACCTGGCTATGAACTGCATAGACCCAAATCAGCTACCAAATGCTGTTAACCTATGAATAATGTAAACCTGACTCTGAACTTCATAGACACAGTGTATTTACCCATGAGATATGTAAACCTAGCTATGAACTGCATAGACCTAAATCGGCTACCAGCAGGTGTTAATCTATGAATAATGTAAACCTGGCTATGAACTGCATAGACACAGATCAGCTATCACTAGTGTATTTACCCATGAGATATGTAAACATGGCTATGAACTGCACAGACACAGATCAGCTACCAATAGTTGTTAAACCCATGAATAAATGAAAACCTGGTTATGAACTGCATAGACACAGATCAGCTATCACTAGTGTATTTACCCATGAGATATGTAAACCTGGCTATGAACTGTATAGACCAAGATCCGCTATCACAAGTGTGCTATGCATGAATAATGTAAGTTTCATGTGAAATTTATTTTATTTCGGGGGTTGGATGGGTGGGTGTTAAAACTTATTTTAATTATGTAACACATACTTATTGCTTTTCATTCCAAAAAACCTTGTTTTATGTGAGTACATCCTGCAACATTGGAGAACTGTCAATAAAATATGGTTCACTTGTGCACCTCACATGCCAATTTGGAGAACAGTCATATTTTTCACAGGTGACGATTATGCCAGGATATAAAAGTGAGGTGGGAGTGGGGGCTTTCAGCAATGAAGACAGGAAAGTATTGCATAATTAAAACTAGTTTCATCTCACCCCCATCCCAATAAAAATAAGATCCTACATTTAATACCAGCAATACATAACCTATTGCTATAACATAGATGAATTTCAGTTAGGTCGGTTGGTTGATATACGGTATTTAAAAAAATCAAAATCAGAAAAAAATGGGATGTACTCACCCGTTAGGGAGGATTAGTGTATGTGGGTGTTTCTCTGGGCCACATTGTGCTGCAACTATGGGTCCAAAAGAAACAAATGCATGCACTCTATTGTTCTAAAGAGCTGAGGTGGATGGGGGAGAAGGTAGTATTTCATCACTTAAAAAAGATGATTAAATAGGGTAATGAGGCTTGGATGGCTCAAACCTCATGGGCATTTTAATTTCATAAATGAAAAGCCTCTAAAGGTCTTGATGGAAGTGACAATCCACCATGAATTGGTGGAAACCAAATATCATGGGGACCCTTCAGAGGAAGAAAACATGTTTTCAACCCTTCCTTTTCCCATTAGAAGCAATGAGATAGAATGTAGTGCCATGACAGGGCATAACAGCCTATCTGAATCATCCCCTGCACCGACTCAACTGATACTGAGGATCCCTATAGGTCCTCGAACTATTGCAGTAGTTGACTTAGGTAAGAAACCTGGTTGACAAAGAAGAGAAATTGATTTGTAAAATGTCAGTAACTAGAGACAGCCTGTGACAACAAACAGGGCATGAAACTTTCTTCTTTTTCAGATGCCAAGACAAGTAAAAACACCTCTTGAGTGTAAGATCCTGGAACGAAGCTTAATCAATTGTTCATAGAGGGTTTTGTCAAGAACCACAAAACACAAGAAGATTCCATCTGGGTGAAGAGAGTGTGAGATAGGTCTCTGCAGCTCAAAATACTTCATGAGAGTGGCAAGGTGCAAATCCAAACCAAATGATGTGCCCTGAGGGAATTTAAGTGTGCTGGAAATGGCAGATTTATAGCTTGGAATAGTTTATACATTGTCTGTTCTCGAAAAGGAACAAAAGGAAATCAGAGATGTGACTCGCCGAAGGACAGTTAGGATCAATGTTTCCTAATGCAGCAATCTGAGAAGCTTACACACCTGTACATTATAGACCTTGGACAAAGAGTCTCTTCTAGCCTGGATGATGCAACTGGTAACCTGGTCCCGAAACATGTTCATGAAGACAGAATGCTTGAGATGAGTCAAGCATGAGAGTGGAAAATGTGGGCTGTTGGGTAGCAGGAAGTCTCTTTTGTGATTCCTCCTGGGCTGATCTATCAGCTAGTTAGACAATCAATGAACCATGATTATTGGGGCCACTGTGGAGCTATGAGGATGATATGAGCAGTGGATGTTCTCACTTGGTAAAACCTGTTGGGATGGTGGAAAGCCATACACAAACAGATCATCCCATTGGAAGTGGAACTATCCACTGCACGTCCTCTGCTATAGGAATGGAGATATGTAAAGGGAAGTCTGTTGTTGTGGCTGGTTGCAAACAAATCCACCAGAGGTTTTCCCTCCAGTGTGAAGAGGGGCTCTGTTATGGAGTGGCATAGAAACTATTCCATAAGGACTTCTTTGCCTGACCTGGACAGGCTGTATGCTAATACATTATTCCTGCCCAGAATGTGGCAAACTAGGAGTGTTTTCCTCCAAGACTGCCCAGCAACTGAGGTGCTAGACATCCACGCAAAGAGAAGGAGCATGTATGACTCCTTGATGCAGAAGATATGCTACGACGAAAGTGTTGTCAGAGGAGACCATGACATATCAATCCCTTATTCTGTCAATGCATTCTTGCAATGCTAGAATTATGGCCTTCATTTCTAGATTGTTGATGTGGAGGGACGATTCATCCAGAGTTGATTGACCAAGGAGGATCAAACCCTCTGGTTCTAAATAAGTACTCAACAAGAATCGGACACATAGACAAACAGACAGGAGTGGGGGTTGGGTACATGCACTGGGACCCCAGTCAGAAACCTTTCCTGATCTATCCACCAATGCAGGTGGTGATGCAAATCTGTTCCAAACATAATCAAAGCTGTGTTATTTCCATCTTTAAAGAAGAAGAAACCATAGAGGGCGCATATAAAGACATCCTATAGGAAACTGATCCACAGTGGGGTTCAAAGTTCTATATACTGATAGGTAAATGCGAGCAATAATAATGTCTTGCTTGTAGCACCTCTTGAAGTATCAAGATGCATTATATTCAGTTCAGTTCAAATTACCACTTCCTGGATGATTGCAATGAGCCAAGAGCAGTTGTAATGGATGTGTTGATGATCCTTTGGATCTTGGGAAGTAATGGGAGAAATGAGTTCTCCAAAGAGGATCTCGGCTTCCAAAGGAGCTGTTCCCAGAAGGTCTTTAATGTGGTTAGTAAAAACCTCAAGAAGTCCAGTCAGCATCATGGCAATACACAGAAGTTCTACCGATAAAGCCATTGAAACAGAGTGCATGCTTTGAAGTTTTAGCTACAGCATCCAGCTCATGCTGCAAAATGGCTGGATATAGTATACTCCCTTTAGCACATTGAACGAAATGTAGCTGAGCAGAGGTCAGCATGAGAAGCTTTGGGGACTAAAAACCAGGCTTTCTGTTGGGTAACTTTAACAGTTTTTATGGGAATGTGTGCCCATGCTTCCCAAGAAATATCAAACTGAGACAATCTGTCATCCAAGTGGGGAGGTTTAACAGGCCACTTCAAACAACGTACCCAGTAGTTTGAAGCAGAGACCATAGAGGAAAAACAGTCCATCTTCTATATTACCCAAGCAATGTCTTGGCCTGTACAGAACCTCTGAGCAAATTTCCTCTTCCATGGAGGAATGAGGCAAAAACAGGACAACTGGTTCTGTTGAGTACATGAGATCTTTTCCAAAATGTAAAGAATTTTTTAGGATAGTGCACCTGATGGTTTGGGGCTCAAGTTTGCAGGTAAGAGGCAGTAAACTTTGTTTACCATCTTCTCAATTACAAGATGTCCTCATCATCATCCAACTGAAACGAACTAGTGAGCTCAATGGACATCAGTGGACCTGCTTTCACATCAAATTCATTGGAATCAATGTGGATAGATAGGGCATAATCATCGCCTAATACACTCTGAAGAGGACAGCAGCTGGGTGTAACCATGTCCCTCGGGGTTGGAGGATTGTTATATAGGAGCACTAGTGTCACTGCATGTAGCTCATTGAGGAGGGGCTCTGTGCACATGAGAAATTCTAGTGGAAAGACAAGACTGCTTCTCCTTTCTGGATCATACAGATGAGGGCAATGCCTCCAACCTTCCTGGACAATGCCACCTGTTGAGAAGGTGATGGCAGTACATGAGCAACAACATTAGCTCTGCTCTGGCTGGGTCCAAGTCCAGTAGTTCATGGAGGCCCAAAGGACCAATTCCCCTGAGGTAGAGGGCCCCATATCCCATGGGGATCCATAGGGATGATAAGGATGAGGGAAAGCAATCCATTCTCCTTCCCTAGTCTGAACCCAGTTACAGACTCCCATTCCAGCACAGGATGTCACAAAAGAGTGGGGAGAATGAGGAACTGGATCTGATCCTTGTGAGTAAGGACCAGTGAAAGTCGGTGATCAGTGTGAGATGACTGGTAACCTTGATGAAGTAAGTGGTCATCTGACATTCACAGGTAACTGGACCAGTCACTGACTGTCATGAGACACAGGTATGTCAGGACCTTGTTTATCTGATTCAACACTGAAGAGTGCTGTGCTGCTCCTCCCACATGAGAGGGTGCAACACACTACCCTTGCGGTGTTGCAAGTGGCACAGTTCCTCCCTCATGGGAGGGAGTAACATACCACTCTGAACATGTGATGTGTTCAGCTCCTCCCCCTTTTGGGTGGAAGTGATCTACTTCTAGAGGGACCTCACCTGTCTCTGAAGAGACTGGTCCCATAATTTCTCATGATCCAGGAACATTTTTCTGACCCAAAGAGCTAACCTTCTTGCAGTGAGACCCTTGGGGGTCTGTAAATGAGAATCCTGAAAATTCTGAGAGGATGGGAGAGATGTTTCCTCTGCCTTATACATGTGCATCTTGAACTGGCTTGATTCCAGATGTCAGTTGGCCATTATTTACAAAATGCACAATGGTTCTTTGGTGTGAATTTTGAACAATAGAAGGAGGTCTGGGTGAGTATCCAAAGGCCCCTTCTTGTGGCCACACTTCCCCACAAACTGTCCTGACATTATTCTATGAAATAAAAATTTCCTGGAAGAAAACAATGAATTACAACAAGTTATACATATCACATGCTACCTCATCTATTGTTTATACATGAACTTACCTGTACATAGAGTAAACAACGGGAACATAGGTAAGATGTGAAATTGTTAAAACTTTATTGAGGAGCAAATGCAAACACACACACAAAAACAATGTGACATAAGTCACAAAAATAATTAATTATATACAAAGGTGAAAAAACTCTGAATTTGGTGTTGAGGCTATTAAGAAAACAAATACATAATTTATTGTATGGTAGGGTAGGGTCTCTTCTGCGTTATTTCCTTAACACAAAAGACTTATCCGGTCACCTAACCCCTAAGGGATGGGATACAGCATGGTAACCTAAGAGGTCCCTTATAGAACCAAATTCTGGAGGAAGCAGTGGTTACTTGCATAGAAACAGAATACAGAGAGGATAAACATAAAACCAAGATACAATATTTGTTAAATGAAGACTGCAGTGTGGTAAAGCATTAGCAACAAGAAATTTTTCTCCAGACTGAAACAGATTTGACAAGCATCCATGTACATAGCGTCCTTGAAAAAGATAAATGATCTGTACATGGGCATGTCAGGTGCACATGTGGACCATGTCTTACTGATAATTCTCCACTCTGAGAGGATGTATTCTTACCAAATGGACAAGGATTTTCAGCATGAAAGAGTAATAGCTATGCAATAGCACTGGTTTATGTATTGCTGCTATTAAACTGCACAGATCCAGATCAGTCATCGCTAATGTGTTGAACCACGGATAATGTAAGCAAGGCTGTGAATTGTACAGACCCAGATTTGCTTTCACTAGTGTTTACCCATGAATAATGTATCCTTGGCTGTGAACTGCACAGAGCCAGATCTGCTACCATTAGTGGTGTGACAATTAATCAAAATAATCAAACATAAAAAGGAATAGTCTATTACTGTATGTAATTAGGAGTTTTTCTTAAAAATATGTACCATCTGCCATTGATTGTAACAGTTATATGATACTGTATGGGTAACATAAAGTATCAAATAGTAAAAGATCATATATAAGTTGATTCACTGACAATCTGCATGATTTATGTGGAAAACTAATTACAGAAAGTTGAAGCCTAAGTTTTGTTCTTTGTGGTTCATTTGTAGGCGTTCTTGACGGTGCCTTCTCATTGATTACATAAATGTATACAAAAAGGTCAAAAGGTTAAGAACTATCCTGAATGGGATCCTATCAAAGATATTTAAGCCAAATCCAACTTTTGGAAAAATTCTGAAATTAAAAAAGGATATTAAAAAAAATGTAATTTGTTTATAGTTATTTACTAGTGTATGCTGATGTATTTAGTACATGTATTCCTTTATAAGACTGAGAATCATCCTAAGACTTTTAGGAGAGTAGTTGTTGTCTATCTGAATTTTATGTAATTTCTTAATTTCTTAAGTCCACTAAATATTTTCTTGTTTCTTGAGACAGTGTGTTTTATGTTTACCGGTCTTTCCTGACAAATATCTTGCCTGGATTTTTGCATCCACTTAGCATTCCCTGTATATACTGTAGTAGTAAATTGTAGGCTTCAGTGACAACACTTCACATTTTTATCAACAAGCTCTCTAATGTCGCACAATGTTTTTACATGATGCCAGCCATACAGTAAGCTTAATCAAAGCACTCTAATTATGGTTTTTCGATGATGATCTACACGAAGATTAACATACATATTGCAAATTCGGCTACAAGGTACTAATCATTTTATTTTCAGGGGTGAAGGGAAGGGCTGCAAATTTTTTCTGAGGCAAGATACTTGATATTCTTTTATCTCAAGACAATTAATTTGTTCCAAAAAATATAATGGAGATAATATGATATTATTTTGCTATGAATCAAAGCAAGACATTTATGAAATTGTGTGTGTGTCTATATATATATATATATATATATATATATATATATATATATATATATATATATATAAACACACACACACAAACTGTGGTGATTATAATTTCATATTTTTCAAGCATGTCTCTGAAAATTATATTATTTGCTCTATAAAATATGAATTAATTTAAAATTAACTGCAAAATAAAAAAGAAATTGATTTTATATGACATTTTAGAAGGCACTGTTATCTCTGGTCTGGTTACAAATAAATTGTGTAGAAGAGAAGAAGCAATTAATTAACAGTTCGATATACAATACAGAAAGCAAGGTGACTAAATTTCCTGATTTTGAAAAGAATTGTATTCAGTTTGGAAATTTCAGATTTGTTATTTATTCACCATTGCTGAATTCAATAAAAGACTTATAGTAGCTCAGTTGATGGAGTGTGAGGCTAGTATTCCAAATGTCACAGGTTCAATACTGGCCCTGGCCAGCCTGGTTTGACTGACTCAATGTGTCCTCGGGAAAGGTACTTAGCTCCCATTTTTTCAGCACATTATAGCCAACTTGTCACTTTTAAACACCAACCAAGCAAGCCATCATTTCTAAACTGAGTTGAATCCTAATATGTATAATAAACCTTTCATAAAAGTTTACACTAAAATTTTAAAAGACACAGTCCAATGGATCACAGATACCATACCATGCAGACAAGCATTGGCAAACAAACTGCATACAGCTAATTAAATATTGGCATTTCTATTTTGAACCCTCATGCAGGATAGTCTATGTAAAATCAATTGACATTCAAATTTGAAGAGATTTTGTCCAGAAATTTACAAGATTAAATCAGCAGCCACAATAATTATGTCTATGTATGCTAAAAAACCAAGATTCTCTCATGGAAGCTTATATCTGATTTTCAGAACATATATATTTTAGACACCAGGGTTCTCCCATGAAATTTTTGAAGATTCAGTGTTGATGCACATGAAAACAGGGTTAATGTGACTTAAAAGTTAAGTTAAATCTATTGATTCAATTAAAACTATTTAGTTGCAAATCATCAACTGCCAATATTAATTTATTATTGTACCCACAGCTTAAGCACTTTTTGCCTCCTGTAATGAATGCAAGTGATATTGCCTGAAGTGCTCAGTGTCTGGTGACCAGTGACAGCCATTTGATGAATGTCACTGGATCCATTACCCAGTGACTAGTGCCTGGTGACCAGAAACAGACCTTCAGTGACTGTCACTAGACCATTACAAAGTGCTCAGTGAAAGACAATTACTGTCACTTGACACATTAACTAGCACAGAGTAACTGACACCCACTGCTATACTGACCATAGCCAGTACTGATCGTTTCAATTCTCTAGGATAATGTCTTGAAACTTCATCTAGTTCACTTCTGACAAAAATGTACGTGTTGAGCATAACCAGTAAGATTTTGGTGCATTTTTGATCGAAGAAGAGCATTATCTGTCAAGTGTTGACGGAAAGTGCCCATTTGATTTCTTCCTGTTGGAGTTTACAGCTCATTTAAAAACAGCCTTGTTGGAGATTACAGCTCAGTTTAAAACAGCCTTGTTGGAGTTTACAGCTCAGTTAGAAACAGCCCTCTTAAAGATGCAGTATACTTTATCAGCTTTATGCTACCTGATTAAAACTGTGATATGACTAATGAGCCTGAAGATGTGGGATTAAGTCAGATTAAGCTTAACAGTAATCCAACCTTGGTAATGTTCTTTTTTTTTTTCTGGTATTAAATACTTATTTAAATCTTGACTGAGATACAGACAAGTGGTAACCAAGTAACCAAGTAGTCCCCCTCTTGAACGGCCCCCCCGACCAGCGGCCACCTGCTTCTTACAACCATAATCCCTTGGCACCGATGAGTTTGTATTCAAAAGTACCCCTCAAGAACGGCAACCCCTCTAACGTGACCAGCGGCCAGCATATTAGTACCAAAATGTAAAATGTTCCCCTCACAAGCAGCCACATTTTATTTCAAATGTGTCCAGAACCAATAATTAATTCATATTGTGACGTAAGGTAAATAATCAGATTATCTCTATCGCTGATACATGTCTCTCAATGTCAAGTTTCCTTTACTGAAAGAAGTGTTGATTAAGGTACATGTAACACTAAGATTAATATTATATCATTGTCTATAAAAGCCGATGTTTACAGGAAATGGGCTCAACAGTGTTATGATAAGAGTTTTGGGCTTGACACATCTGTCGAGTTCTTCTCTTTGATGATCACAAACGGACGTAATTGTCAAGATCACAACGAGGTCAGCATAGGCTAAAAATAGATACATTGGGTGAGGTGGGGACGGGGACTTGCCGAACAATTTTAGGTAGAAAAGTCTCAAATAAAACAATTTTATGTCGAAAAGACTTGAATAAACAACGTCGTAACCAATAAGGAGGTTATTCAGCAGCAGTAGGAAAATGAAGCAAATGGAAACAGAATTATGTATGTACCAAGATTTAAATGATGTTTTTGAATGGTTTTGCAATGTGCATGACAACAACACCTGCTCACATATCACGCTTTCACCAAGAATAAGAACTATTAATGTATATTCAGTTGAAATAAGTCTATTATTATAACAAGAAGAACCTTTTAATAATTAATGTTACTTTTAAACGAAGATATTAAATGAAGATATTAAATACTTTGAAGTATGTAGCTTTCTTACTACGTACATTACATATACTTCTCACAAAAAATTTAGTCCCCCTCTGGAAAGGCCATCCGTTTTATAAGGCCACTTTCCTGGTGCAGAAGGGGTGGCCGTATAAGAGGGGGACCACTGTATAAAAGAAAAAATATTATTAATAATATTCATACCATCAGGATTAGTTTCACCAGCTGAACTTTCAACTTCTGACTTTGTGTTGGGACTAGATGCACTTGACACTCCTCGTAAGCTTTCGGTGTGGGAATGTCCAGACTGACAATCAGCCATAAAATTGTCTCCAATAACAACAAGACGATCAGCAATTTTTTGGATAATGGCTTCCTTTTCTTCTTCAGATTTCTTGCCAAATGGAACATTTTTTGCCTTGCCTGAAATAGTATACATTAGACGAGTAGCGGACACCCTGAGCTGGTCATTTTACATTCCAAAAATTTACAGACTTGTTCCACCCCTCTCAGAAACTCCCATTAATCTTAAATATAATAATTGAGTTAATGGTAGGACATAAATCTTTATTTAATGTACTGGAATTATCAACTAGTTATATCTATATATCATGTAAAGCACTCCCTCATTCAAATGTGGTACATGGGAGCCATGCAGTACACCGGCATACAGTGATAGCATTAGTGCTGAAATGAACAGTGTATATAGAAGCCATGTGGTAAACCACCATACAGTGATACCACTAGCACTGAAATGAATACAGTTGTGCCCATTTTACTATTCAAATATTTGTAGCCAGTATTCGATTCACATAAAAATATTCATTATGATGTCAACACAAATAATACTATTGTCACCTTTGACCTGTGTTCAATCACGATGCCAGAATTTTGAATGAATTCTGTAATCAACTGCAACTCATCTAACTTGTATAATATTCACTTGTTATAAAGCTACATAATGCTTCTATGATACGAAAATTATGGATTACATTTTTAACAAACCACTCCTCCCCCATATAAAAGAAATGAAAAGAGATTTAAGTTGCAGATTATGGACACTAACCATTTATATTGCTGTATTACAGGACAGTAATCATTTATATTGCTGTATTACTGGACAGTAATCATTTATATTGCTGTATTACTGGACAGTAATCATTTATATTGCTGTATTACTGGACAGTAACCATTTATATTGCTGTATTACTGGACAGTAACCATTTATATTGCTGTATTACTGGACAGTAATCATTTATATTGCTGTATTACTGGACAGTAATCATTTATATTGCTGTATTACTGGACAGTAATCATTTATATTGCTGTATTACTGGACAGTAACCATTTATATTGCTGTATTACTGGACAGTAACCATTTATATTGCTGTATTACTGGACAGTAATCATTTATATTGCTGTATTACTGGACAGTAATCATTTATATTGCTGTATTCAGATTTTGATTTGGGTGTAATTACTCTTCTCTGGAAATACAAAGTGCACTATAATATTCTTGGAAAGACATTAACTTGGAATTATAGTGAATTCAAACAAGGAAACCTTGGATTATATTGGTGATTCAACAAAAGACTGTTGCACATCATTACAATTCAGGTCACTGGTACATTAGTACATTGGAAACTACTGGCCATAACTGGCAATCAACACCTTCAGTGTTGGAAAATTTTTGGAATCCCACTAAAGTTTATTCAGAACTTATTAGTTAGGACCTGTATTAGTAATTCAATGATCATCTGGGATTTAATTTGCAATACCATAAGTTCGTTTTTACATTTTCACTTTGTAATCTAAGGAAAATAAATTGTTCAATTTTACAAAGCTCGTTGCTTCTCACTCTTTTCTATTACTTATTTTAAGGCCATAGAGTTGTAATAATTGCTACAGTCTTTAGGGTAATGCTAAACAAAAAACCTAAATATCAAACAAGATGAAGATTCAACCTAGATATACAACACAACACTGGCAAAAGCTTACAAGCTCAGAAGTTTGAAGTTACTGTAACATAATTTATTTTCATGTCCTTACCTATTTATTTTGTCAGCTTAAAAATAATGAAAAAGAAAGGTTTCTAACACTCTGTCATGGTCCATTTTCATACTTGAACTCTTTACCTATGTAATCACTGTATCTACTGACGATGTTAACTTACCTACTGGATAAAACAGCAGGATGTTGATGCTTTAGTTGATGAGCTTATCCAATGACTGTATGACATGTACCAATAACTGCATGACATGCACCAATAACTGTATGACATGCATCAATGACTATGACATGCACCAATGACTGTATGACTATGCACCAATGACTGTGTGACATGCACCAATGACTGTATGACGTGTTCCATTAAGTACTGCATGGTTTGTCCATGGCTGCCATCAAGCGACCAGCTTCACAGGACAAAAGGTTGTGTATATGTACATACATGTCTACTGTCATTAAGTGACACTATCATGGGAGCCATCTCAAAGTCTGAGTAACTTGTGAGGTGTGGCGTGCATTTAAAATGGCATATTCCAGTATTCTTTGAAGCACTACCAGTTAAGACCGCCTTAAAATGTAGTACAACATACATATAATATTAATACTACAGTACATAATAATAATAAAAAAATCCCTTCCACCTTATAACAGGAACTGTGCTATAATGAAAGGTCTTATATCAGGAACTGTGTTACAATGAAAGATCTTACAACAGGACTGTTATAATGATGGGCCATATAACAGGAACTGTTATGATGAAGGGCCTTAAACAGGAACTGTGTTATAATGAAAAGCCTTATAATAAGAATTCTTATGATGAAAGGCCTCGTAACAGGAACTATGTTATAATGAAAGGTGTTATAGCAGGAACTGTGTTATAATGAAGGACCATATAACAGGAACTGTTTTATAAGGAAAGGCCATAAAAACAGGAAGTTATAATCAAGTCCCATATGTTTTATAAGGAAAGGCCATAAAAACAGGAAGTTATAATCAAGTCCCATATAACAGGAACTGTTATAATAAAGGGCTTTATAACAGGAACTGTATTATAATGAAGGGCCTTATAATGAGGGTGTGCTGTATATGGATAAGTGGAATTATACTCTAAAGGACTCAAGAGAACCACGCATCCTCTTGTCCTGACAGGGTCAAAACTGGCCGGGTGGAATAAAATATTTTCTTTACAGATGGAGGGACACTTGTTATGATAGGGTAATTTTTGAAACAAAAGAACACTTTCTGAAACAATTAAACATCTTTCACCATGGCACACTTTTTTAAAAGTAGACAAAAAAACCCACCCACATCATTGTATCCAACATTATACAGCATACAAACACATGCAAAGTTAATGAAAATAAGACAGTCTTAGGACTGACATTGAATTTTTGTAAGCAGGAGAGAGAGAGGAGGTGGGGGCATCTAGAAAGACAATGGGATGCGAGTGGGGAGACTGAAGCAAAGGCCACAGGGGTAAATTATAGAGAGCAGCTTCTATTTTTCTATAGTGGAAGCAATGGAAATGATCCAATGATTAATAAATACTTTGGATACATTTGTAATACCTTCATCACTTGATTCATCCATTTCCAAATCAGTGTCAGCAGATAAGTCCAGATGTTCATGACTTGTTATATCTGCCGTTTGCTTCTGAAATTTTTGATAAGTGTCTGACTCTGTATTTGGAAGATGGGATTTATCTTTTGGTAGATCAAAACTATCTGCATGGACATTATCACCAAAGTCTTTGGCAGTCGTCTTCTTGCCAAGGGAGGTTACAACATGTCTTGTGTCAGAAGGTCTCTTGCTGTAAAATTTCTTAGCATTTTCACGACGCTTTCTCTCAGGAGTGGTTTTGACACCTTTGAAAATGGTACAAAATAATTATATCTGTCAATAGCTCTGATGAAATAATGTCAAAAATTGTGCAAATTTGTTTAACATAACGCTACATATGACAATGCAAACAAGCAAATTTATCAAGTTTTGTCCCACCCATCCCTAACTATGATGGTGAGTTCACAAAATTTCATGATAATGGAATCTATGACCTTATAAGACAGAGCTGTAAAGTCACTGGACAGTAATTGAAAATAACCATGTTCCACTGCCCTGTCTCAACTGATTACAGGAAATGTGTAGATAAGCATATTTTGTTTAAAAAAAATTGATCAGTGACCTTCACCTTGAAGATAAAACTTTGACTGTGATACACAAGATGCCATTAAACTGAGAAACATAAGTATACCATGGTTCACTCTGAACCACAAAGGTTTAATATTGACCTGTTACCTTGACCATAAAGATAAGACCCCAAATATGTAATGCAACACATCTTCTAGTAGTATAGTGAATAATATCTATCCATTTTCACACTGCAGTGTATCTACTGTCAGAAGCCAACTTCACAATTTGCAAAAGAATACATAATTTCTGGAACAAACTATGTTTCTTTGAAAATACTTATCAAATCATAATGCAGTAGGAGTACATTCACTTCTTTACAAATGCCCTTGCCCCCCTTTCCCAGCGAAAAATGATGCTTTACATGTCTTTTGGTTTTATTTTAGCAATGGAAGTGCTAAAGATTCATCTATTGGCCATGAAGGAACTTAGACAAGAGTGGTCTCAGATTGGATACTGAACTGGCACAAATCTTACAATTTGTCAATTACAACTAGAGTAGATGTGCATGAATTTCCAGGGATGTAAATATGGAAAAAGCTTGGGAACATATGCCTATAAAATAATTGGGCACATTTTATTGAAGAAACATATCTTATTCTAAAAATTTGTTTCTTCTTCAAATACATTACCCAATCATAACACATGAGGAGAATATGGACACGGAAGTGTTACTTGCTCTTAATTCCTTATAAACTGTGCAAAATAACCATTGTATCAAGGGCAAGAGAACCAAGCTTCATTATTTTCCCTTCCTTCTTTGAATGGTAAGAACAAGTGACATCTCCCTCTTCTTATCAGCTCAGTTCACTCATCACTTCAGAGCCCTTAAGATGGTCATATTGACACCTTTGGTGTAAAGGTTACAAGGAAAATTGAGGTTTCACCACAAATGACTGATTCCCTAGGAGCTGGAGCCTGTTCTTTGGCAATGAAAGCAGGGGACATTATGTGTGAAACAAACCCTTAGGAAGATCTTTGTTCTGGCTTATATCCTCCATTCCATGATGCTGAAATACTAGTATGTTTGAAATTGTGGAATGGTAATGTTGATGGTGATGGGAGCTAACTTCTTATCAAAGAGCAAAAGGAGTAAATTAGCTATTTCTGGCACTGAGGTTTGGAAAATACAGTCACATTTCAACTGACAAGCGAACTCTCCATTCCCCTCATATCCTTTCAACATGGTGCACTCTCTTGCTAAAGCAATTCTGTTCACCGCTTGTTCTGAGAACCGTTTTCTTTGAGGAGTTGCTTGATACGAGACAGGAAAGCAGACTCATAAACTCTGAGATTGAAAGAAAGACCCAACCTTCATAGATTATCTGGGGAGAAGGCAGAATTTTTACTAGGAATCTCCACTGGCAAGTTAAACTAATCCTTATTACATAATTTTCCCACTTGTGGGGAGCAATAAGGATTAGACAGCATTCGGGAAATTAAAGCGGTAGGGAGAAAAGAATGTGCATTATGGAGACCATTCCAGTTCTGACAAAAAAATATTGACTGCCCAGACTTTCATATCTGGGGCTGAACAGTCAAAACTCAAGAGTTTTGCATTCCAGCTTGCTGCAAATACATGTAGGTCCATGAGTAGTCAGATCCAATAGGTGCAGAGTCATGGATAAATACCCAAACAGATGCAGATTTTGAAGACCGAGGGATGAATATTCAGTATGAATAGGCTAATTTCCTTAGGACAGTGCATCTGCTACAACATTTTGCCTCCCTAGGATGTGGTGGACTTGGATGTAGATTTGTTGATTATAACCTTTGAAAATTGCAAACCAGATGGCTGATGTTTAGAAACTTGGCCCATCTCCCTTTTCCAGACAGCGTTTCCTGCCATGAATGAAAGGCATTCACTATGCCCTCAATCTCCAACAGCTGCTATGTAACAACTGTTTATGTACTGGCCAAAGCCCAATAACTTCTTGAAATTAGAGCAAGAGGTGCCACCTTGTGGTGCACGTGCCATAGGTTGCCGACCACTGTTCTATGACAAAGTCAGACAAATGCAAAATATTCATCTAAGATGAAGATACAATACGAAATAGAAAAATAGCTGAAGGATGTTTCCACAGTATGAGATAACTCCAAATTATTGCTTAACTAACAAGAAGGCACACATGATTCTGTATTTGTGAGAGGCCTTGAGAAAAAGTTGACTTCCTAGCATGAGCTAAAGTAGTAACTGACAAGGTAATAGATTTAACACCAATATAGCTTACACACTAACAAGCAGACATTTTGGTACTTCTGTGTTAGAGTTCAAACTGATCTGATCTAAGCCAAGTCAACACCCATGACAAATTCCACTTGGGAAACACTGAGAGATTTTGACTATTTTAAGTCAAAATTGACTGATCCACAGCCCATGCCTCTGGGACCGAGACTGGTGAGATGAAGTTGGGCAGTTTTTTATTCCACCTCATTGTAAACAAATCTATAATCGGACAGCCTTAAAGTCCACAAATCCACAGAAAGATTGATGGATGGATGGACCACTGTGTGAAGGGACTGACACCTTCTTGACAATGATTTGCCAGGACATTCAGCTTGCCCAGAATATGTCTGATCTGGGCCATTATATTCATCAATGCACACAAGTGTAGAAATTCCCAAACCAAAATGTACAGGTCTGGTGATTTGGTTCCCCTAGTTGGGGAGGCAGGACACCACCACAGAATTTTTAATTATAATGAGGGCTGCAAATCCATACAAATGCTCCTTCCAGAAATGAAACACATTTACTATGGTCTTCATTCCTGGAATGTTGATAGTCAGATAGGTAAATCTTCTGGCCACATACTGTGGTGAAGCTGGGCGAAAGATGATCTCCTCAACCTTACAAGCTGCCATCCATGCAAATTTTAAGTTCTGGTTGGGTTTTATCCAGAGAAATTCCTGCCATGAGCTATTGCTTGTTGTATCACTCTGGAAAGACACTACTTCATTCTGTTTCTTGAGTTAACCTGAAAAGGGGTCCCACTGGGCTAACAGGACCATCTGCAATGGGTGCATGAAAAGGCTGATAAGAATCAAATCAAAATCCACTACTGTGTTAAGCAGATCAATGAGTTGCAAAACTTCTGAGATCTTGATAATCTGTGCAGCACACAACTGAGGGAGGCAAATAAGGTTACAGTTGGTAAAAAATTTCATGTCCACATGGATGAAATGAAGGATGGAGTAAAATCTGACTTATCCCAATTGATCAGAAAATCTAACTGATTCAAAGAGGAAAGAAGACTGTTTCTGCCCTTGACCAAAGATAAACTTGTGTGTTTTTGGAGGATTTCATTGTGATAGGGCACCAACCACGATCATACATTTTCAACCTGTCCAAAAATTAGCAAGCAAAGCCAAATTTAGCATAGTGGAAGCAGTGACCATGTTTTGCAATAACTTGAAGGTGGTGTTCAAGACATTTTTGTGCGCCTTATATTGACCACTGCAATGTTCCTGTCCAAGGATGGCAGCTCAGAGCTCCATTCTGTTGAAAGTGTGTGAGACCAGCAAGGACAGAACAATACTGGTAACTGCCTTTCTCATAAGAAAGTGTTGGAATTGCCCAAGAATATGTTATCACTCAAGCAGTCAGTGATTTCCTTAACTTTACCCAACAGTGCAAGAAGATGAAAGGATGGTTGTCATCTTCCAAATCCACTGAAGCCTTGACTTGATAGGCCTGGATTGCAGCTGATTGAGCTGGGCACTCAGAAATAAGCAGAACTTTGGTGATTTCCTCCACTGCCGCTTTAAATCAGTATTCCATCTGCTCCATCACAGGATCTGCATATGCAAGTAACTGAGGCTGTCCCACATTCTTTGTGGAGGCAGTGCTTGTGGGGCATTTTGTCAACATCAGAGTAAAACATCCAAGATGGCATGGACAAACAGTGTCATCAGTCCTATCTACAGTTTAGCATCTTCCAATGGGTAAGCGGTGACGAATTTAGCTGGCAACTGCATTGGTGGCCAGGCAAATGCCACAGTTTGTCTTGCCAGTATGAATTTCCAAAAGTTGTGTTGGCTGGTCAGCTAAGACATCAAATGGATGGAAGCTCAAGTTGTTGTCAGCTGGCTGGTTGGCACAGTTCTCTGCTGACAGCCAGTCTTGTAATCAGATGGATGGATGGGTGGCTCAGTAATTATCAGGTTGTTCTGTACTGCAAAACAGACAGATCAACTAATGGATCCTCATATAGCTCTGCATATAATGGTGCAGTTGGCTGGTATGAGACACAGCTCTGCCAAGTGATGGATACCTGGTCACTGATTATGGAGTACAGCCAGCTGAATGACTGGACTGGCTGTTTGGCAGCTGAATGACTGGACTGGCTGTTTGGCAGCTGAATGACTGGACTGGCTGTTTGCCAACTGAGTGACTGCACAGGCTGTTTGGCAGCTGAGTGACTGGACTGGCTGTTTGGCAGCTGAGTGACTGGACTGGCTGTTTGTCAATTGAGTGACTGGACTGGCTGTTTGGCAGCTGAGTGACTGGACTGGCTGTTTGGCAGCCAAAACCATATTATACGAGCTGGATTGAATGTAAAATGGATCATCCACATCTGAAAAAAATACCCCATGTGATAGACCTTAAGGCCAAGCTGAGACATGCTAGGGAACTTAGGCACACTTGGTAGCCTAGAATGAGGAGGCCAGTCTCCTGTAAGCTTCAATCCATCCTTGGAGAAATAATAGGAGCAAACGGGATCAAATTCACTGGAGGCAATAGAGATTCCATGATACCATTATATACCAGGGTTTTTTTCTGGTAAAATTTGCCTCTGTACTGGAGAAAATCAAGGCTGTTTGATATTCATGTACTGACAAACTGTGAAATGTGTTTCAGGTCTTGAAAGTTAACTGTCTCAATATCAAAGTCTGTCAGAAGCCCACCTGTTCATTTCATATGATTGTAGTCCTATATCCCTGCCAACTCTGATTAGTGATTGACAACAACAACACACCACCAGAAGATTTGGCTTAACAGTTTAAGGATTCAGGTGGTGTAATGGTATATACATACACTATAATTCTGCCTCCATAGTCTGTTAAAATAGGCAACCTACAGTTAGGGCTGGAGTTCCCATGGTTATCAAATTACTATTACCTAGTATTGGATTGATGCTGCAGCTTAAGAAGTGAGAGAGGCCAGAATCATCATGTGTCGTCGCTGTCAAAACTGCTGGAAACCATCCGAGATAAACTGATGATACTTCCAGTGCTGTTGTGTGTGACTAATTGCTGGCATGTGAAACAATAAAACCCCTCTTCTGCTGCATTATGTGAATCCAAGCTTTTATTTATTTTTATTCAAAACAAATAACATGTTTGTTGGTATTTTGAATTACCACCATGACTTCATGTTTTAGGTTAATGACTAGTTTATTATATTATGTATCTGATACAACCTTTCTGCTTGTCGGTCAGTCTGTTATCAGTGAACTCAAAAACACCATGAATAAGAGCACCATGAATGCAATATAAATCCCACCCAGTGTTCAACAGGCCTCATTGCATACGGCTGAAATGTTTGGGCAAATACACTATTCATCCTTTGGTAAATGACCTTATCCATTGACCCCCAAATTAACAGAAATTTTCCTTAAGTGCAAGCCAACCACATCCTGTCTGGTCCAGTTCTATGATAAATAACTATCGTTACTGTGCAGAAACCATTTTAATTTCTTCAGTTAATGACCTTAACCTTTGACCTTTTCAACCCAAATTGATATTGTTCTTCATTACCAAGAAACACTCCATATAGTTCAGTAACTATATATGGAAGAGAACTCAAGTTATTCTGCAAAACTATGTGAGTTGGGAAATAACTACACTCTATAAGTATTTGTGTTTGTTAATTCATAATACAGAGTCAACAACAGGTCCTATTAATAATACATACCACTCATTTTCTTCCTTACTGAACCCCATGTTAATCTACGAAGGGTTCCAAAAAAGCCACCATTTTCAACAGCTTCATCTATGCTCCCCTTTTCAAGTGCGTGCTTGCCCATAAACAGATCAGGTCCATCCAATTCCAAGTCATCATTTGAGACCAGCTTAAATTTATCTGATTTATTCTTTCTCTTTCTCAATTTTGTTTCTTTCTTATTCTCTTTATATTTCTCATCTTTTGAGTCTTTTTTTCGTCTCTGAATTGTCAAGACTCTAGAAAGTCTTTCTCGGGCTCTTTTAAACATGGACTTTTTCTTCCTTTCATCTATTTCTTCTGCATCTGTGTCAGCGGATGATATGGAACCTGAGCGATGACGGATTTTACCAGGGGGGATTTTCATGTGCGTCTTACTTGAAGAGCCCATATCGGACTCTGGCGAGGAGAGCTTTTTGGAATTTGAAGATCTTGCAGTACCCTGATCATACTCTGACAGTGACACTGGTGATGGAGTACTTTTGTCAGAAGAACCTGTTACTGGAGATGGAGCACTTTTGTTAGAAGTACCTGTTACTGGAGATGGAGTACTTCTGTCAGAAGTACCTGTTACTGGGGAGGGAGAACTTTTATCAGAAGTACCTATTACTGGAGATGGAGTATTTTTGTCAGAAGTGCCTGTTACTGGAGATGTAGATGGAGTATGTTTGTCAGAAGTGCTTGCTACTGGAGATGAAGTACTATTATCAGAAGTAACTGTTACTGGAGATGGAGTACTTTTGTCAGAAATAAATCTTACTGGTGATGAAGTACTACTGTCAGACATTTGATGAATTTTCAAGACAGGTGATGATCTCTTTGAACTCTGCTCAGAACCAGTGTAAGGGGTAGATGGAGGGGGTGGTGGAGGGGGATACAAGCTGCTCTTTCCTCTTGAAATCCCTTCATTTGTAATGAATGATGAATGATCTGGCAGAGAAGGAGGCATTTCTACCTCTCTCTTGAGGTTCAAATGAAATTCTCTTGGATGTGACGGACACGGTGAAAGAGACTTAGATTTCACAAGTCTGTAGTTATTCACTGCCTTGGGATGTAGTAAGTCGTTGTCTGCAGCACCATAATATTGTGCACTGGGAGGTTCACTTCTAGCGCGGATACCAATGTCATCTTCATCTGCATATGGAATGTTATCTTCCAATGACTCACATTCAAAATATGAAGATGTCTTGTCATCACTATTTGTTTCCTTCTTGACAATTTCTATATCTGTAACTTTTTGATACTGTGTTCCTACAATGGTTTCACTTGTCAAAGATTCCTTTCTCAGTTGCTGTTTCAAAAATTCCTCCAATATCAATGCTGCCTCTTCCTTTACCTTTGACAAGGTAACTTCTCGCCTTCTGGGACTTTGTCTCCTTCTTATCCTTAAGAAGTTATCTAACTTTTCAGCCTTTTCCTTAATAGAGAGATTAACTGGGTCAGCCATGGTGATGTTTTCTATACCTGCAAATAAAAAGCACGGTTTATTTTTCTAGTTACAATAATCACACACACACACACACACACACACACACACACACACACACAGAGGCCCAACTTTTACTCCTATCTCATAAGAATGTTACTACTATAAACTACTGACACTAATAGTTATCTGACCCCTTGTTTTCTAAGCAAAGAGACAACAAATTTTCTGTCAATACTGCTGATGTCATGGTCAAATTACTTTCATGGTTATATGCACACTAGACTGATTGATGGAAACAGAAATGAAAAGATACACCAAATTTACTCATGTAAATAGAAGTCTGACTTTCATCTAAGCTGATTTGACCTTTACCTACGCTAAGCTGACCTGTATTGTGAAAGTGGAATAGATGTAAAGATGAATATACTATTAGGATTTGTTCAATGTAAGGAGTGCAGGAAAGAACTGAGAATTTCATGGCATGAATGTGCATCCTCTCAACTTCAAATTTAAACAAGAAGATAATTTAAAATTACCCACCTTGTGAAACTTTTCGTTTGTCCTAGTATACAGAGCACTGTGCTTGTTCTTGCCTACAACACTGTGTTAACTTAAAAGCAAACAACAAACAAACAAAACAAAAACCAAGAGTACCATGAGAGGTACATTATGTGCCTGCCATTTGTTTAACAGTCATTAACGCGTCAACTAAAATGGCATGGTTGACTCTGAAGATAATTCACCAATGACTCTGAATGACCTAGAACTTGTGTCAAGGTATGTTATCTTGAACTATAGTTACTGCATGGAAACCATTATTTTCTTACCAGAATAACTATGACTGTGAACTGTGACCTCTAGACCCCTGAACCCAAAACTGCCTTACTACCAAAGTGCAAGACATCCACAAATTTGGTAAGGACCTTAGCCTAGTACAAAAAGTTATCATGCAAAATCCAGTTTTCTTCTTTCAGTCAATGGCTTTGACCTTTGACCTTCTGACACCCCCTCCAATCAATAGACTTCTACCTTATTCCAAAATCCAAGTCATCCACATTATTTAGTCATGACTTTGATGTTGAATTCAAGTTATTGTACAGAAACAATTTTCATTCTTTCAGTTGGTGACTTTGATCTTTGATCTGTTTACCCTAAAATCAATAGGCTTCTTTCTTACACAAAGTCCAAGTCATTCCCAAACTTTACTGGCAGAACATGGTCAAGAACTGAAATATCTATGCAGAGACCATTTTTTCTACAAGCCACTGTGACCTTTATCTTTAGATCCACAAATCAACAGGCTTCTCCCTGATCAAGTGCAAGCTATTCACTGCTTCTTTCAAGTCAAAGGAATAGAACTAATGCAATTTTGCTGAAACCATTTTTCTCCTTTCAGATACAATGACTTTGACCTTTTGACCACAAAACTGATATGCTTATTCCTAACTCAAAGTGCAAGCTATCCACAAACTCCAATCCATTTTTCCTCCTTCAGTCACAGTGACCTTGATGTATAACCTTTTGACCTCAAATTAAACAAGCTTCTTCCTTATCCCATGTGCAAGCAAGCGATCCACATTATTGGGTGAAGGTACATACTGTAGAACTGAAGTTATCATGTGGAAAAGAAATGGTTGTACAGAGTGACAGACATGGTCATAGAATAATATGCTCTGCCAATAAGACAGGTATATAAAAAGTGAAAGTGAAGAAATGTAGCTTGTAGCAATGTTAGTAATCAAGTCAAAACAATGAAATATTGTAATGTACACAAGGAAAACACCAACAGAAACAGAGCTATATGGGGTATAGTCAATTATAAGAATGCTGGCACAAACGCAGACATGTACCATGATGTCCCACCCAGTCACATTATCCTGACACCAGGCTGACCAGTCCTAACACTAATCTCTTAATGCTGAGCACCTAGCGAGGCAGCTGTAAGTACCATTTTTATAAGTCTTTGTTATGACTCAGCCAGGGTTTGAACCTGCGACCTCCCACATCTGAGGCAGATACTCTAACCACTAGGAAACCAGAGTGGTATGATAAAAGATGCTAGATGTTTCATGCACAATCCCTCTTCTTCTAATATATTTTCTACTTATTTTATCAAGACCATTAATCTACATAAATTTAAAAAACATTTTTTGGATTTGTTTTAGAACACTTGCTTCTTGCTTTTGGAACTGGTAACATTAGGAATAAATGTGTCACTTTAGATAAGGCCATTGATTTTAGTACAACAATTTTCCCATATATTGTTAATTTTCTTTGATTCCATTCCTGAACCATTTTTGCACATTTTGCATTTGTTTTCAGAATTCATTTCTGCAATGTCTTCTGCATTCATGATTCATGAATAACTCAACTCCTAATAGAGAGAAATTTGAAACTCAAATTTAAAATCTGTAACATTTATGTCTGTGAAATCTTTAATGCCCCTATTTTTATAAATTTTGTTTTGCTGATATTTACTTTTAGTCCCAACAATGATGCAAATGTGTCTAATGTTTCAACCGAGGCATACAATGAATTCTCTGATCCACCTAAAAGGAATGATGTGACATCAACATATTGTGCCAGTTTATTTTCATATCCATTTATGAATATGCCTTTAATATCTCTCTCTCTCTCTCTCTCACTCTCTCTCTCTCTCTCTCTCAATCAAGTAGCCAATATTAAATTCTGTAATGAACTTGGAATTAAAATATAATACTATTTACTAATGTTGCCACTATTCCCTGTAAAGTAATTTGACCTTATAATAATCTTAGAGGTAGACAGTGGGACAGGTCCCCACTTACTGCTACCTATGTACTGGAAATAATAATAATAATAATAATAATAATAATAATAATAACAATAATAATAATAAAATTTATAAGAATGCTCATTTAACAAGATTCTCTTTCAACACCTGAAGCCATGGACAAGCAATGAGAAAAGTCTTGAATTCTGGTGACGTCCTGAAATTTTGACATCTTCACTTTTGGAGACAGTTTTCACTCTCATGAAGCAAAAGAAATGTGAGGAAACTCATATGCCTGATGACTATGTACAACTAATTAGAATGACTCACTGCACCAATTTAAGATGACATTAATATATGTATATATATATATATTACCCTTAGTCATGTCCCTAATTATAGCTTTTAAACCTTAAATATCCACTTTCATCCAATATTCTTACAGAAAAGTCACATGCAGCAACATGAATTAAGCAAATGTATATATTTTTATATCTGAAACATTTATGACACTAAATTTCAATCCATTGTAAAGAAAATAGTTTAAAAAGTGTATATAGTCCTGCATGACATGAATCTCCAAATTTCATTGCCAAACATCTCCTAAGCCCAACTTCATTTCCACAAATCTCTTTCCAATATTATGAAACAAGTATTCCTCCAGCTTGCTAGTTTTGCAAATGTGAAAAAAAACTGGTATGGTTTCAAAGAAATGTAGCTATCAAAAAGATAATGAAATTGTACTGATAAGATCAGCACATGGCTCAAGGTCATGACAGTCACTGTCAAAAATTTCATTTATTGGTTCAATATCATTTGGCAGTGAAAAAAATGCCAATGTGAAAGAAAATTATGGTACAAAAGAAGTCAATTTTTTTCTTCCCCAATACTGGAAGTATCTCTTGTCTAGTAAGTGATGATCAACCAACTTCTTCTTGTCTTCAAAACCCAAAGACATCATCACATATGAGAATGTCTTCAAAACTCTCAACACAAGCTTCACATTTTGAGAAAGAGAATATAAAAACAGGAAATACCAGATCAATATGTCAGAGCTAAATAAATCGAATTGCTTGACGCCCAGGGTCCATCTAACTTGATCAGGCCAATACCTTATTCTAAGCGAGCTAATTGTTAGGCTTTTAATAAAATATTATCTAATTTGCTTCAAAGAAACTTTCAGCATGCTAACAATATGTGGCATTTTCATTCTAAAGTTCTTGAACTTTGACTCTAGAAAAGTATTAATACTGAGCTGTTGTAGGTCCTTCCACCTTGTGAATGTTGTCTGCTTAATCATATTAAAAGCTTTAAACATTGTATACAAAGCAAAGGATGCATTCATAACGAATGATTGGGAAAATGTTACTATTTCTATTCTCTGTTTTGCATTGATTACCTATAATTAGTGCTTGCTTGTCCTGCGTGAATAATAATGAACTGCCCTTGCTCACCCTGACCTGATAATACATCACTGGTTAAATATATTAAGCAGTACCCATAGGAATGATTGACAATTTAGCTAAACTAAGGGATTCACAAACCATGGGTGACAATCTGTAATACTCTATAGCAGATTGTTGCATATTATTTGCAACAATGAGGGATTAGCCACATATTCCTATACAATGCTTTTCACCCCAAAATAATAGATAATTACACTGCATTTTATTAATCCAGTAGGTTAAAATTGTTGATAAACCTTGGTTCTATTGAGATATGAAGTAATTTTGGTCTGTACCTGACACATCCACAGTACAAAGAAAAGAACTAATCATGAAACCTGAAGCTACTATTTTGCTGATTGATATAAAAAGAGACCAATACTTCTCAGGATTCATTTCTGTTATCAAGACTGATTGAAGACATGGTGATTTCTACAGTTTTCTGAAAACAAAACTAACGAGTAATGGTTTACAGATCTGGAGAAAGCATTGCTTTTATTGAAATGAAAGCAAAGCAACATTTTAGTAGACATGGTCATACACAAGTTTTTGCTAAGTACACTAATTGGAGAAGCAAATACATGCAGAACACTGGTAAATTAACTTAAAACAAAGTTTCAACATTGTCTCACATTAATGGTCAACAATTAATGACCACAAGTGGATTTTGAATCAGGGCAAGCATTTTTTTTTTTTATTACATCCACTTGCCCTGGGCATATATTTGAAAATTAAATCTTCTGTGCATTGATGGTATAAAGTTTTGTTTTATCCTGACGTCAGGAATCCCCAACTTAACCAATAGTCTAGGAACATCTCACTGCACATAGTGTTATTTCTGACACTGAATACAAAGTCTAGTTTTGCATATACAGGCCTACATAGATATTACAGGTGCTTCAAAGTTGAGGATATCTTGTCAGTAATTGTTCAAACCTTTGTCCAAAGTAAGATAATTATTATCTTGCTTCTAAAATCAACAATAACAACATGCTGCACACCATACACATGGTGGGCTTCTAAGACATACACACCATTAGTACTGGTAGATGCTAGCTGAATAATGGAACTATCATGCACATAATGTTGCCAGCCAAAAATAAACCCTGCCACATAAAACAAAAAGATTTTCTCACTCTGAATTCACCAATATACACTAAGTTTTATCATGATGATCTCAGGCTATGTGAACAAGTTGACCAGGCAGTTTGTTGTCTTTGACACACACTGCCTCAGAGATTACATTATTACCAGTTTTACCTGTTTATGGGCCAACCATTTAATTTAGGGGAGGGAGGAAGATGGCATAGGATTTTTTGAAGAAAAAGTCTGGATGCCAAATAAATTGAGAAAAATATTATTGATGTGATTTGTAGCAGAAAAGAATTAATCATGTCCATTATATTAGTTTAAAAAATAAAGATTTTAATGATGTTAGTAAAAATTGCTTGTCAATTACCCCACTAATGGTAGGTTTCTTACTTGAAAATATACAAGGTGAAGTAACCTTGCTCCCTGGCAAGTTAAAGCAATGCAACAACTAGAATCACCATCCTGAAAGGACCTTAAGATCTGAGAATTTTTAAAAATCAAAACCTGATATTTTGCCCATCTTTGTTTAATAACCATCAAATTAATGTAACTTTTCAAAATTCCTATATGACTTTCTGTAAACTTGGTCAATGATCTTGAATTCTCAATACCAAATGTCATGCTTGCCTCAGTGACTCTAATTACCTTCTATTTATTCAATTATCTATATTAACATGAGTTTCAAATTATCTGCTTTGGTGGACATACTGGATGTCAGACTGGCACCATTTTTTTATTTTGAACCATGTAGAAGCCTTTTGGTGAAACCTCAAGCCAAAATGACCATCCATTCAGGGGGAGTAATGACAGCAAGATTTTCAAGACAGCCATACTGGATGCATGAATGGCACCATTTTCATTCAGAACCAAATGGTAGGTATCAAAAGAAGTGTACCAGTGAAAACCCCATGTTAATCTGTTAATACAGCCATCCACTTGGGAGCAAGAGAGATAACATTTTCATGATTAGGGTCAGTTTGCATCATTTTCATTTAGGAACAACCAGACACCATGAGCTCTCTTCTGATGAAGAAGTGAAGTAATAACACAATTTTTAGGATGGCCACCAAGGTGGTCATACTGGATTTCAGACTGGCACCATTTTAATTTAGGTCAAACAAGACATTTTATGAAGCCGTATAGTGAAAACACCATGTTCATTGTGACTTTCCATTCTGGAGTAGTAGCAATGACAAGATTTACAAGATACCTACCATGGTGGCCATGCTGGATGTCAGATTTATAAGATACCATGGTGGCCATGCTGGATGTCAGATTTATAAGATACCTACCATGGTGGCCATGCTGGATGTCAGATTTATAAGATACCTACTATGGTGGCCATGCTGGATGTCAGATCTACAAGATACCTACCATGGTTTCCATGCTGGATGTCAGATTTACAAGATACCTACCATGGTGGCGATGCTGGTTGTCAGATTTACAAGATACCTACCATGGTGGCCATGCTGGATGTCAGATTTACAAGATACCTACCATGGTGGCCATGCTGGATGTCAGATTTACAAGATACCTACCATGGTGGCCATGCTGGATGTCAGATTTACAAGATACCTTCCATGGTGGCCATGCTGGATGTCAGATTTACACCATTTCTTTTAGGGACTAACCTGACATTTTAAGAGGACTACTGGTAAAATCACAATCTCTGTATGACCAACCATCTAAGAGAAGTACTTTGCAGATGGACATTGTGGTGGCCATATTGGATGTCAGATTGGCACCATCTTCATTTACAACTAATCAAACATCATAAGAAGTCTTTCAGTGAAAACCACATGCTGATATGACCATTCATTCAGAAGAAGTAGTGATGTGATAACAAGATTTTCAAGATGGCCACCCTGGCAGCCTACTGGATATCTGAGCAGCAGCATTTTCAGGTAGGACCACCATGTTGATGCAACCATCCATAAGATTCTCAAGACGGTCACTATGGCAGATATATTAAATGTGAATCAGACACTACTTTACTTTAGGCCCAACTACTGGCAGACACCATAAGAAGTCTTCTGGTGAAAACCTGATGTCAATATGACTTTCATTCAAGAATAGTTACTGCAGTGATAACAAGACTTTCAAGATGGCTGCTATGGTGACCATACCAGACTGCACATTGGCACCATTTTCATTTAGGACTTAACTTCATAAGTCTTTTATTAAAAATCCTATGTTATTATGACGATCCATTTAGGTGAAGTAGTGACAAGATTTTCAAGATGGCTACTCTGGCAATCATATTAGTCAACAGATCTGTACCATTTTCATTTAGGACCAACTAGACATCACATGAAGTCCTCTGGCAAAACCCCCAAGCTAATACGACTTTCCATACAGATGGATTAACAATACAGTGTATCAAGATTTTCATGATGGCTGCTATGGTGACTGTATTGGATATCAGATCAGTATCATTTTCATTCAGGACCAACTAGATCATTGGATGAATGTGTGTGTAAAGTTTTGTGGCAATCCTCTAAATAATTTAGGAGAAGTAGGAATAACAAACTTACATTAACAGACTGCCTACATTTACCAAAAAATGAAACACAGTTGCATGACCCAGCCTTATTCCTTTGAGAAAAGGTTGTCAGTATTACTCAACAACATGACGTTTTAATGCAAATATACACTCCCCATATGATTACTTAAATAATTTGTGCTTGTCTGTTGTAACTTGCTGTAAATCTTAACCGAACATGATTAGTAAATAACCCAGCAGGTGCTAAAATATACTGGAAGAATATGAGCATGATTTTTAATACTGTTGCTAATGGACACAACGAAGTGTGGTCCGGCCACAACATTCTGCAAATCCAGAATTTGTTTGTTGCGGTTTGTTTATTCTGTTTTATGGACAAAAAGTTTATAGGGCTGGTGGTTCAGGGGAAAAGCACACTGGATTATTGTTGTTTATTTGTATTAAAGGCCAAAACACCTAATAAAATCTAAAATAATATGACTAATAATATTTAAAACAAGAAATTACATAAAATAGTAGATACAGACACGATAAGATAAAAGCAACAAATATTTTAGGCACTTTCATGTAGAAATACCATTTTAAAGTGTTGCTGATATTAAGTTTTGCTGGGCAATAAGGTTACTGGTGTGCATCATAAACCCAAAAACAAGATGTACTGGTACCTGGATTTTAAGCAAAACACAACATATTCATTCCCAGTTTACCAGGACTTCATACAAAAATCCCATTTCTTTATTTTTCTGAAAAATGTTTATTTTATATGTTTATTTTATGTATTTTGGGTGTATTCTTTCTTTAATTTATACACAGTAACTTGCTCAATTCAAAATAATATATCATGCATTCTACAATTATTTTTTATAAGTTTTTTCATGTTTTTCATGGGGAAAAGATCTCTTCAGAACAAAAAAAACCCCTGTGATTCTCAACAGACCTGATCAGGCTGAGGCAGTCAGCCAATCAGATGCAAGAATGTCCCATTAACATATGTGGATCTCACTCATTATTACACCCATCCAATATCTTGATATAAGCCAATATGTCAAGTCTGATCCAGTTCAGATAAGAAATAGGACTTCCACAGTGGCATCAAGCTCAGCTAATCTGATGAAGATCATCTAATTAGAATGCATGGATCTCACTTATTATCAAAGTAATCTGAGATCTTAATGATGTGTACATATCTTCCAAATCTTATCAAAACTGGATAAAAAATGTGGCCTACATAGTGGTAGTAAGCTCATCCAATCAGATGCATGATCACCTGATTAACAGACACTGATCTCACTCATTATCAAATTCGACTGAGACATTAATGATATGAGCATATATTCAAAATCTAATAGAAATCGAATCAGAAATAAGGACTCCAAAGCAATAACGTGGAACAATCTAGACAGATGCATGACGCACAACATATGCAATGCCATACCAGAAGTTCACTTGGCCTTATGGACAGGGGAGCTAATAACAGGTGAATCAAAACCTCTAAAACATGGACCAAAAGACAGAAAAACCCTGTTACATTAGACAACTTGCTGCAGTTCCAGGAATTTATTCATGCCATAAGTTAAAACATCTTGAATAACACTAAATGAAGACAAGCACTAACAAAGCAAACTAGCCAACTTTCAGTCAACATACACACATACATACATACATACATATATACATACATACATACATACATATCATTGCAGTATCGGTTTTTGAGCCATTTAGAAGAAATAGCAAATAATTCGTAAACAAAGTTAAGTTTTATTAAAAGTTCATTTACGCTTTGCATCATCATTATACCTAAAATTCAGAACTTAAAACTGTACATGGCTGCAGACATTTGCTCTGTGACAGTTTATTTATGAGTAACATGCTTTGCTTTCTTTGTTTATAACGTCATCTGTTTTTGTAGTGGCTGATCACAGCACTCACAGCCATCGTAGAGATGAGAAAAGAAATGTCTGATCACAGGAAATGGCAACAATGATGAATATAACAATAAATAATCTTAATATGAATCAATGCTTTCTTCTCTTTAACATTTGTGTAAACTTTTGTAAAAGCTTCTTGGTTGTTGTTGTTGTTGTTATAGGGTTGAACGCCATTTTTCAGCACAAGATAGGCTATACATGGCGGCCAGTATTAATGGTGGAGGAAGAACCCTGGAAAATCCCG
>JAECUM010017930.1:0-22527 GCA_016617855.1 Megalonaias nervosa | reverse complement strand
GTGTCAATGATGTTTTTGTTGGTATCACGTAACTACAGCTTTGACATGTACTCATTACTTAGTGAATCTGGTTTTCTTCAAGTTTCTGCAACATTTAGAGATTTCTGGTCGTTCTTTTCATAATAAATATTTTGAGAAGTTTGTGCTCTTTCATTTCTCAGTGAAGATTACGCCACTTTGATTTAGATGTCGATTTGTTTTCCTAAAGCAATACCAGGAATGGTTTATTGTTGATATCACGTGACTATTTGATCTCTGATGTCATTGACAAATAGGTTGCAAGAGCTGTATAGTCAGGTGACTAGGAATGCAAGTGACGAGCTCCAGGTCAAATTTCAGCAACGATGTAATTTCGTCTCGTGTGTCTAAAGATTAGATTAAAGATATAAGGAATGTTATGCTCGCAATTTCTGCGAAAAGAAATCGTATTCCTGTCGAATTCATACAGGTACATCTGGATGAAAGGTCATTCAAGTTTGCAAGTCCGGCTAGAGAGCAATTAGCCTACGCCGACACCAAATGGTGTCGGTGAATTTTAACTTGTTGACAGGCAGAAGACTCTGACCCTACACCCCAACATAAATGTCCAAAAATATCCAAAATGGGGTGCCAAGCGTCAGAAGAATCTCGGGCTAGTCGCTTACACACAAACTATGTAAACACAATAGCGATACGGAGCAGCTGGTGAAGGTAAACGCACGTGTATGAGTCCATATATCTGTGGACTAGTTCATATATTTTCGATTATTTATTTATTAATTGTTTTCAATTTGTTAAAGAAATTCTATAATAAAAAGAATAATAATAATAATAATAATAATAATAATAATAATAATAATAATAATATATTATTATTATTATTATTATTATTATTATTATTATTATTATTATTATTATTAGTGGCACTCGTTTTATTACTTGTAGTGGTAATAAAAATAGTACTAGTGGTATCCGTTGTGAAGGACATAATACGTGCTCATTGGCAAATTTGTTTCCTGCTAGGAAATAGTCTAATGCCAGGTTTCTAACATTGTAGATTCCATCGTGCGAGGTATATATTGTTCAGCATTGCGAGATCACTAATATGTGTAATACACTCGATTCCCTTTGTCAGGTTTTGCTGTAAATGTTAAAGTGTCTTTTCGTATACAAGTGTGATGAATGTTTTTTCAAAGCCACATTAGTTTTCATTGTCAATCATGTGTTTTAGTGATTGTCATTGAAGAAATATTCTTGGATTCGTGTATATTGGACTTTCAGCAATCATTCAAGGATCATCCTTGAGAATAAGCCTGTGTTCTACATCTATCTCATTGTGAAGTGAAGTGAGAAAGTATAATTTCAGCAGTGCTTTGTGATTCTGAAGTGTGGTCAACGATTCGTATTCCTGCAGTGCTTGATAAATGTGAAGTGTGCTCAACGATTGTTATTCCAGATGTTTTTGATTTGGGAGATGATTTATCAAGGTGAAGTGTGATCGAGAAAAGTTCAAGTTCAAGATTTCAAGTGCTCCTGTGATGTGAAGCATCGTGAAATAGTGTTATTGCATCAGTGCGTCCAATGTTCTTATTTAATATGTGCAGAAAAGTGGAATGCGGTGCATGTCATAGTAGTTCCAGCGTTCCTTTATGATTCAGTGTGGCCATTGTTATTCCAACTCTGCTAATGGATGTGAAATTTGTGAAGTGCTTGTATGATTAGGATGTGCGGCTAAATTTTGTCAATCCAAAAGCGGATATATTTGTGAAGTATGCCGAAGGAATTTTATTCCAATGCGCATATTTTCATAAGGTGTTGCCGTTGATAGTTTCTCTGTTCGTCCTTCGCAATTGGGAAGTGTGCTATTCAAGATTCGCTATGGATGTGATGTGTGGCCAACGGCATATCCTGTGATAAGTGAATATATGTTTCGAAAGTGTGGCCAAGGAGTTTCATTCCATCTGCGCTTTTGTTTCTATTGAAATTTTTGAAGTGCGTATATTGTTTTGAAGTGTGGAAAATTTTTTTTTTATTTTAAACCAGCTTATATATTATTATATTTGTGAAGTGTGTTATAAGAATTTTTATTTTTAGGGGGCATATGAATGTGAAGTTTGATCAATCCTCTTAGCCTGACACTCCATGTTTGATACTTAGACATCTATGTTGGAGTGTAGGGTCAGAGCCTATCGAAAATTTATAATTCGTCGAAACCATTTGGTGTCGGAAGAGGATAGCCACTTTCTACCTGGCCCAGCAAGCTTTACAGACTTTTCATCGAGATATACCCACATGAAATCGACAAGAATATTACATTATTTTCTCTCAACTTGCGAGCATAGCATTCGGGATATCTTTAATACGCTGGCACGACAATACACAAATTTCCCAATTTGTTGTACATTAAATTAGGAAATATTATATAGAAGTCATTTAATATTTGTAAATAAATTTAATGCACACTTAATTTTCAACATATCTATTCTGAGAACTGGGACCAGAAACCTGTCAGTATCGCAGAAGGGTGGAGAAAACCGTTTTCAACAAGTGTCGAACACGTGTCAATGATGTTTTTGTTGGTATCACGTAACTACAGCTTTGACATGTACTCATTACTTAGTGAATCTGGTTTTCTTCAAGTTTCTGCAACATTTAGAGATTTCTGGTTGTTCTTTTCATAATAAATATTTTGAGAAGTTTGTGCTCTTTCATTTCTCAGTGAAGATTACGCCACTTTGATTTAGATGTCGATTTGTTTTCCTAAAGCAATACCAGGAATGGTTTATTGTTGATATCACGTGACTATTTGATCTCTGATGTCATTGACAAATAGGTTGCAAGAGCTGTATAGTCACGTGACTAGGAATGCAAGTGACGAGCTCCAGGTCAAATTTCAGCAACGATGTAATTTCGTCTCGTGTGTCTAAAGATTAAATTAAAGATATAAGGAATGTTATGCTCGCAATTTCTGCGAAAAGAAATCGTATTCCTGTCGAATTCATACAGGTATATCTGGATGAAAGGTCATTCAAGTTTGCAAGTCCGGCTAGAGAGCAATTAGCCTACGCCGACACCAAATGGTGTCGGTGAATTTTAACTTGTTGACAGGCAGAAGACTCTGACCCTACACCCCAACATAAATGTCCAAAAATATCCAAAATGGGGTGCCAAGCGTCAGAAGAATCTCGGGCTAGTCGCTTACACACAAACTATGTAAACACAATAGCGATACGGAGCAGCTGGTGAAGGTAAACGCACGTGTATGAGTCCATATATCTGTGGACTAGTTCATATATTTTCGATTATTTATTTATTAATTGTTTTCAATTTGTTAAAGAAATTCTATAATAAAAAGAATAATAATAATAATAATAATAATAATAATTATTATTATTATTATTATTATTATTATTATTATTATTATTATTATTATTATTAGTGGCACTCGTTTTATTACTTGTAGTGGTAATAAAAATAGTACTAGTGGTATCCGTTGTGAAGGACATAATACGTGCTCATTGGCAAATTTGTTTCCTGCTAGGAAATAGTCTAATGCCAGGTTTCTAACATTGTAGATTCCATCGTGCGAGGTATATATTGTTCAGCATTGCGAGATCACTAATATGTGTAATACACTCGATTCCCTTTGTCAGGTTTTGCTGTAAATGTTAAAGTGTCTTTTCGCATACAAGTGTGATGAATGTTTTTTCAAAGCCACATTAGTTTTCATTGTCAATCATGTGTTTTAGTGATTGTCATTGAAGAAATATTCTTGGATTCGTGTATATTGGACTTTCAGCAATCATTCAAGGATCATCCTTGAGAATAAGCCTGTGTTCTACATCTATCTCATTGTGAAGTGAAGTGAGAAAGTATAATTTCAGCAGTGCTTTGTGATTCTGAAGTGTGGTCAACGATTCGTATTCCTGCAGTGCTTGATAAATGTGAAGTGTGCTCAACGATTGTTATTCCAGATGTTTTTGATTTGGGAGATGATTTATCAAGGTGAAGTGTGATCGAGAAAAGTTCAAGTTCAAGATTTCAAGTGCTCCTGTGATGTGAAGCATCGTGAAATAGTGTTATTGCATCAGTGCGTCCAATGTTCTTATTTAATATGTGCAGAAAAGTGGAATGCGGTGCATGTCATAGTAGTTCCAGCGTTCCTTTATGATTCAGTGTGGCCATTGTTATTCCAACTCTGCTAATGGATGTGAAATTTGTGAAGTGCTTGTATGATTAGGATGTGCGGCTAAATTTTGTCAATCCAAAAGCGGATATATTTGTGAAGTATGCCGAAGGAATTTTATTCCAATGCGCATATTTTCATAAGGTGTTGCCGTTGATAGTTTCTCTGTTCGTCCTTCGCAATTGGGAAGTGTGCTATTCAAGATTCGCTATGGATGTGATGTGTGGCCAACGGCATATCCTGTGATAAGTGAATATATGTTTCGAAAGTGTGGCCAAGGAGTTTCATTCCATCTGCGCTTTTGTTTCTATTGAAATTTTTGAAGTGCGTATATTGTTTTGAAGTGTGGAAAATTTTTTTTTTTATTTTAAACCAGCTTATATATTATTATATTTGTGAAGTGTGTTATAAGAATTTTTATTTTTAGGGGGCATATGAATGTGAAGTGTGATCAATCCTCTTAGCCTGACACTCCATGTTTGATACTTAGACATCTATGTTGGAGTGTAGGGTCAGAGCCTATCGAAAATTTGGAATTCGTCGAAACCATTTGGTGTCGGAAGAGGATAGCCACTTTCTACCTGGCCCAGCAAGCTTTACAGACTTTTCATCGAGATATACCCACATGAAATCGACAAGAATATTACATTATTTTCTCTCAACTTGCGAGCATAGCATTCGGGATATCTTTAATACGCTGGCACGACAATACACAAATTTCCCAATTTGTTGTACATTAAATTAGGAAATATTATATAGAAGTCATTTAATATTTGTAAATAAATTTAATGCACACTTAATTTTCAACATATCTATTCTGAGAACTGGGACCAGAAACCTGTCAGTATCGCAGAAGGGTGGAGAAAACCGTTTTCAACAAGTGTCGAACACGTGTCAATGATGTTTTTGTTGGTATCACGTAACTACAGCTTTGACATGTACTCATTACTTAGTGAATCTGGTTTTCTTCAAGTTTCTGCAACATTTAGAGATTTCTGGTCGTTCTTTCATAATAAATATTTTGAGAAGTTTGTGTTCTTTCATTTTTCTATATAGATTACGCCACTTTGATTTAGATGTCGATTTGTTTTCCTAAAGCAATACCAGGAATGGTTTATTGTTGATATCACGTGACTATTTGATCTCTGATGTCATTGACAAATAGGTTGCAAGAGCTGTATAGTCACGTGACTAGGAATGCAAGTGACGAGCTCCAGGTCAAATTTCAGCAACGATGTAATTTCGTCTCGTGTGTCTAAAGATTAAATTAAAGATATAAGGAATGTTATGCTCGCAATTTCTGCGAAAAGAAATCGTATTCCTGTCGAATTCATACAGGTATATCTGGATGAAAGGTCATTCAAGTTTGCAAGTCCGGCTAGAGAGCAATTAGCCTACGCCGACACCAAATGGTGTCGGTGAATTTTAACTTGTTGACAGGCAGAAGACTCTGACCCTACACCCCAACATAAATGTCCAAAAATATCCAAAATGGGGTGCCAAGCGTCAGAAGAATCTCGGGCTAGTCGCTTACACACAAACTATGTAAACACAATAGCGATACGGAGCAGCTGGTGAAGGTAAACGCACGTGTATGAGTCCATATATCTGTGGACTAGTTCATATATTTTCGATTATTTATTTATTAATTGTTTTCAATTTGTTAAAGAAATTCTATAATAAAAAGAATAATAATAATAATAATAATAATAATAATAATAATAATAATAATAATAATATTATTATTAATATTATTTCTATTATTATTATTATTATTATTATTATTATTATTATTATTAGTGGCACTCGTTTTATTACTTGTAGTGGTAATAAAAATAGTACTAGTGGTATCCGTTGTGAAGGACATAATACGTGCTCATTGGCAAATTTGTTTCCTGCTAGGAAATAGTCTAATGCCAGGTTTCTAACATTGTAGATTCCATCGTGCGAGGTATATATTGTTCAGCATTGCGAGATCACTAATATGTGTAATACACTCGATTCCCTTTGTCAGGTTTTGCTGTAAATGTTAAAGTGTCTTTTCGCATACAAGTGTGATGAATGTTTTTTCAAAGCCACATTAGTTTTCATTGTCAATCATGTGTTTTAGTGATTGTCATTGAAGAAATATTCTTGGATTCGTGTATATTGGACTTTCAGCAATCATTCAAGGATCATCCTTGAGAATAAGCCTGTGTTCTACATCTATCTCATTGTGAAGTGAAGTGAGAAAGTATAATTTCAGCAGTGCTTTGTGATTCTGAAATGTGGTCAACGATTCGTATTCCTGCAGTGCTTGATAAATGTGAAGTGTGCTCAACGATTGTTATTCCAGATGTTTTTGATTTGGGAGATGATTTATCAAGGTGAAGTGTGATCGAGAAAAGTTCAAGTTCAAGATTTCAAGTGCTCCTGTGATGTGAAGCATCGTGAAATAGTGTTATTGCATCAGTGCGTCCAATGTTCTTATTTAATATGTGCAGAAAAGTGGAATGCGGTGCATGTCATAGTAGTTCCAGCGTTCCTTTATGATTCAGTGTGGCCATTGTTATTCCAACTCTGCTAATGGATGTGAAATTTGTGAAGTGCTTGTATGATTAGGATGTGCGGCTAAATTTTGTCAATCCAAAAGCGGATATATTTGTGAAGTATGCCGAAGGAATTTTATTCCAATGCGCATATTTTCATAAGGTGTTGCCGTTGATAGTTTCTCTGTTCGTCCTTCGCAATTGGGAAGTGTGCTATTCAAGATTCGCTATGGATGTGATGTGTGGCCAACGGCATATCCTGTGATAAGTGAATATATGTTTCGAAAGTGTGGCCAAGGAGTTTCATTCCATCTGCGCTTTTGTTTCTATTGAAATTTTTGAAGTGCGTATATTGTTTTGAAGTGTGGAAAATTTTTTTTTTTTATTTTAAACCAGCTTATATATTATTATATTTGTGAAGTGTGTTATAAGAATTTTTATTTTTAGGGGGCATATGAATGTGAAGTGTGATCAATCCTCTTAGCCTGACACTCCATGTTTGATACTTAGACATCTATGTTGGAGTGTAGGGTCAGAGCCTATCGAAAATTTGGAATTCGTCGAAACCATTTGGTGTCGGAAGAGGATAGCCACTTTCTACCTGGCCCAGCAAGCTTTACAGACTTTTCATCGAGATATACCCACATGAAATCGACAAGAATATTACATTATTTTCTCTCAACTTGCGAGCATAGCATTCGGGATATCTTTAATACGCTGGCACGACAATACACAAATTTCCCAATTTGTTGTACATTAAATTAGGAAATATTATATAGAAGTCATTTAATATTTGTAAATAAATTTAATGCACACTTAATTTTCAACATATCTATTCTGAGAACTGGGACCAGAAACCTGTCAGTATCGCAGAAGGGTGGAGAAAACCGTTTTCAACAAGTGTCGAACACGTGTCAATGATGTTTTTGTTGGTATCACGTAACTACAGCTTTGACATGTACTCATTACTTAGTGAATCTGGTTTTCTTCAAGTTTCTGCAACATTTAGAGATTTCTGGTCGTTCTTTTCATAATAAATATTTTGAGAAGTTTGTGCTCTTTCATTTCTCAGTGAAGATTACGCCACTTTGATTTAGATGTCGATTTGTTTTCCTAAAGCAATACCAGGAATGGTTTATTGTTGATATCACGTGACTATTTGATCTCTGATGTCATTGACAAATAGGTTGCAAGAGCTGTATAGTCACGTGACTAGGAATGCAAGTGACGAGCTCCAGGTCAAATTTCAGCAACGATGTAATTTCGTCTCGTGTGTCTAAAGATTAGATTAAAGATATAAGGAATGTTATGCTCGCAATTTCTGCGAAAAGAAATCGTATTCCTGTCGAATTCATACAGGTATCTGGATGAAAGGTCATTCAAGTTTGCAAGTCCGGCTAGAGAGCAATTAGCCTACGCCGACACCAAATGGTGTCGGTGAATTTTAACTTGTTGACAGGCAGAAGACTCTGACCCTACACCCCAACATAAATGTCCAAAAATATCCAAAATGGGGTGCCAAGCGTCAGAAGAATCTCGGGCTAGTCGCTTACACACAAACTATGTAAACACAATAGCGATACGGAGCAGCTGGTGAAGGTAAACGCACGTGTATGAGTCCATATATCTATGGACTAGTTCATATATTTTCGATTATTTATTTATTAATTGTTTTCAATTTGTGAAAGAAATTCTATAATGAATAATAATAATAATAATAATAATAATAATAATAATAATAATAATAATATTATTATTATTTTTATTATTATTATTAGTATTAGTATTTTTATTATTATTATTATTATTATTAGTGGCACTCGTTTTATTACTTGTAGTGGTAATAAAAATAGTACTAGTGGTATCCGTTGTGAAGGACATAATACGTGCTCATTGGCAAATTTGTTTCCTGCTAGGAAATAGTCTAATGCCAGGTTTCTAACATTGTAGATTCCATCGTGCGAGGTATATATTGTTCAGCATTGCGAGATCACTAATATGTGTAATACACTCGATTCCCTTTGTCAGGTTTTGCTGTAAATGTTAAAGTGTCTTTTCGCATACAAGTGTGATGAATGTTTTTTCAAAGCCACATTAGTTTTCATTGTCAATCATGTGTTTTAGTGATTGTCATTGAAGAAATATTCTTGGATTCGTGTATATTGGACTTTCAGCAATCATTCAAGGATCATCCTTGAGAATAAGCCTGTGTTCTACATCTATCTCATTGTGAAGTGAAGTGAGAAAGTATAATTTCAGCAGTGCTTTGTGATTCTGAAGTGTGGTCAACGATTCGTATTCCTGCAGTGCTTGATAAATGTGAAGTGTGCTCAACGATTGTTATTCCAGATGTTTTTGATTTGGGAGATGATTTATCAAGGTGAAGTGTGATCGAGAAAAGTTCAAGTTCAAGATTTCAAGTGCTCCTGTGATGTGAAGCATCGTGAAATAGTGTTATTGCATCAGTGCGTCCAATGTTCTTATTTAATATGTGCAGAAAAGTGGAATGCGGTGCATGTCATAGTAGTTCCAGCGTTCCTTTATGATTCAGTGTGGCCATTGTTATTCCAACTCTGCTAATGGATGTGAAATTTGTGAAGTGCTTGTATGATTAGGATGTGCGGCTAAATTTTGTCAATCCAAAAGCGGATATATTTGTGAAGTATGCCGAAGGAATTTTATTCCAATGCGCATATTTTCATAAGGTGTTGCCGTTGATAGTTTCTCTGTTCGTCCTTCGCAATTGGGAAGTGTGCTATTCAAGATTCGCTATGGATGTGATGTGTGGCCAACGGCATATCCTGTGATAAGTGAATATATGTTTCGAAAGTGTGGCCAAGGAGTTTCATTCCATCTGCGCTTTTGTTTCTATTGAAATTTTTGAAGTGCGTATATTGTTTTGAAGTGTGGAAAAAATTTTTTTTTATTTTAAACCAGCTTATATATTATTATATTTGTGAAGTGTGTTATAAGAATTTTTATTTTTAGGGGGCATATGAATGTGAAGTGTGATCAATCCTCTTAGCCTGACACTCCATGTTTGATACTTAGACATCTATGTTGGAGTGTAGGGTCAGAGCCTATCGAAAATTTGGAATTCGTCGAAACCATTTGGTGTCGGAAGAGGATAGCCACTTTCTACCTGGCCCAGCAAGCTTTACAGACTTTTCATCGAGATATACCCACATGAAATCGACAAGAATATTACATTATTTTCTCTCAACTTGCGAGCATAGCATTCGGGATATCTTTAATACGCTGGCACGACAATACACAAATTTCCCAATTTGTTGTACATTAAATTAGGAAATATTATATAGAAGTCATTTAATATTTGTAAATAAATTTAATGCACACTTAATTTTCAACATATCTATTCTGAGAACTGGGACCAGAAACCTGTCAGTATCGCAGAAGGGTGGAGAAAACCGTTTTCAACAAGTGTCGAACACGTGTCAATGATGTTTTTGTTGGTATCACGTAACTACAGCTTTGACATGTACTCATTACTTAGTGAATCTGGTTTTCTTCAAGTTTCTGCAACATTTAGAGATTTCTGGTCGTTCTTTTCATAATAAATATTTTGAGAAGTTTGTGCTCTTTCATTTCTCAGTGAAGATTACGCCACTTTGATTTAGATGTCGATTTGTTTTCCTAAAGCAATACCAGGAATGGTTTATTGTTGATATCACGTGACTATTTGATCTCTGATGTCATTGACAAATAGGTTGCAAGAGCTGTATAGTCACGTGACTAGGAATGCAAGTGACGAGCTCCAGGTCAAATTTCAGCAACGATGTAATTTCGTCTCGTGTGTCTAAAGATTAGATTAAAGATATAAGGAATGTTATGCTCGCAATTTCTGCGAAAAGAAATCGTATTCCTGTCGAATTCATACAGGTACATCTAGATGAAAGGTCATTCAAGTTTGCAAGTCCGGCTAGAGAGCAATTAGCCTACGCCGACACCAAATGGTGTCGGTGAATTTTAACTTGTTGACAGGCAGAAGACTCTGACCCTACACCCCAACATAAATGTCCAAAAATATCCAAAATGGGGTGCCAAGCGTCAGAAGAATCTCGGGCTAGTCGCTTACACACAAACTATGTAAACACAATAGCGATACGAGCAGCTGGTGAAGGTAAACGCACGTGTATGAGTCCATATATCTGTGGACTAGTTCATATATTTTCGATTATTTATTTATTAATTGTTTTCAATTTGTTAAAGAAATTCTATAATAAAAAGAATAATAATAATAAATAATAATAATAATAATAATAATAATAATAATAATAATAATAATAATAATATTATTATTATTATTATTATTATTATTATTATTATTATTAGTGGCACTCGTTTTATTACTTGTAGTGGTAATAAAAATAGTACTAGTGGTATCCGTTGTGAAGGACATAATACGTGCTCATTGGCAAATTTGTTTCCTGCTAGGAAATAGTCTAATGCCAGGTTTCTAACATTGTAGATTCCATCGTGCGAGGTATATATTGTTCAGCATTGCGAGATCACTAATATGTGTAATACACTCGATTCCCTTTGTCAGGTTTTGCTGTAAATGTTAAAGTGTCTTTTCGCATACAAGTGTGATGAATGTTTTTTCAAAGCCACATTAGTTTTCATTGTCAATCATGTGTTTTAGTGATTGTCATTGAAGAAATATTCTTGGATTCGTGTATATTGGACTTTCAGCAATCATTCAAGGATCATCCTTGAGAATAAGCCTGTGTTCTACATCTATCTCATTGTGAAGTGAAGTGAGAAAGTATAATTTCAGCAGTGCTTTGTGATTCTGAAGTGTGGTCAACGATTCGTATTCCTGCAGTGCTTGATAAATGTGAAGTGTGCTCAACGATTGTTATTCCAGATGTTTTTGATTTGGGAGATGATTTATCAAGGTGAAGTGTGATCGAGAAAAGTTCAAGTTCAAGATTTCAAGTGCTCCTGTGATGTGAAGCATCGTGAAATAGTGTTATTGCATCAGTGCGTCCAATGTTCTTATTTAATATGTGCAGAAAAGTGGAATGCGGTGCATGTCATAGTAGTTCCAGCGTTCCTTTATGATTCAGTGTGGCCATTGTTATTCCAACTCTGCTAATGGATGTGAAATTTGTGAAGTGCTTGTATGATTAGGATGTGCGGCTAAATTTTGTCAATCCAAAAGCGGATATATTTGTGAAGTATGCCGAAGGAATTTTATTCCAATGCGCATATTTTCATAAGGTGTTGCCGTTGATAGTTTCTCTGTTCGTCCTTCGCAATTGGGAAGTGTGCTATTCAAGATTCGCTATGGATGTGATGTGTGGCCAACGGCATATCCTGTGATAAGTGAATATATGTTTCGAAAGTGTGGCCAAGGAGTTTCATTCCATCTGCGCTTTTGTTTCTATTGAAATTTTTGAAGTGCGTATATTGTTTTGAAGTGTGGAAAAAATTTTTTTTTATTTTAAACCAGCTTATATATTATTATATTTGTGAAGTGTGTTATAAGAATTTTTATTTTTAGGGGGCATATGAATGTGAAGTGTGATCAATCCTCTTAGCCTGACACTCCATGTTTGATACTTAGACATCTATGTTGGAGTGTAGGGTCAGAGCCTATCGAAAATTTGGAATTCGTCGAAACTATTTGGTGTCGGAAGAGGATAGCCACTTTCTGCCTGGCCCAGCAAGCTTTACAGACTTTTCATCGAGATATACCCACATGAAATCGACAAGAATATTACATTATTTTCTCTCAACTTGCGAGCATAGCATTCGGGATATCTTTAATACGCTGGCACGACAATACACAAATTTCCCAATTTGTTGTACATTAAATTAGGAAATATTATATAGAAGTCATTTAATATTTGTAAATAAATTTAATGCACACTTAATTTTCAACATATCTATTCTGAGAACTGGGACCAGAAACCTGTCAGTATCGCAGAAGGGTGGAGAAAACCGTTTTCAACAAGTGTCGAACACGTGTCAATGATGTTTTTGTTGGTATCACGTAACTACAGCTTTGACATGTACTCATTACTTAGTGAATCTGGTTTTCTTCAAGTTTCTGCAACATTTAGAGATTTCTGGTCGTTCTTTTCATAATAAATATTTTGAGAAGTTTGTGTTCTTTCATTTTTCTATATAGATTACGCCACTTTGATTTAGATGTCGATTTGTTTTCCTAAAGCAATACCAGGAATGGTTTATTGTTGATATCACGTGACTATTTGATCTCTGATGTCATTGACAAATAGGTTGCAAGAGCTGTATAGTCACGTGACTAGGAATGCAAGTGACGAGCTCCAGGTCAAATTTCAGCAACGATGTAATTTCGTCTCGTGTGTCTAAAGATTAAATTAAAGATATAAGGAATGTTATGCTCGCAATTTCTGCGAAAAGAAATCGTATTCCTGTCGAATTCATACAGGTATATCTGGATGAAAGGTCATTCAAGTTTGCAAGTCCGGCTAGAGAGCAATTAGCCTACGCCGACACCAAATGGTGTCGGTGAATTTTAACTTGTTGACAGGCAGAAGACTCTGACCCTACACCCCAACATAAATGTCCAAAAATATCCAAAATGGGGTGCCAAGCGTCAGAAGAATCTCGGGCTAGTCGCTTACACACAAACTATGTAAACACAATAGCGATACGAAGCAGCTGGTGAAGGTAAACGCACGTGTATGAGTCCATATATCTGTGGACTAGTTCATATATTTTCGATTATTTATTTATTAATTGTTTTCAATTTGTTAAAGAAATTCTATAATAAAAAGAATAATAATAATAATAATAATAATAATAATAATAATAATAATAATAATAATATATATATATTATTATTATTATTATTATTATTATTATTATTATTATTTCTATTATTATTATTATTATTATTATTATTATTATTATTATTATTAGTGGCACTCGTTTTATTACTTGTAGTGGTAATAAAAATAGTACTAGTGGTATCCGTTGTGAAGGACATAATACGTGCTCATTGGCAAATTTGTTTCCTGCTAGGAAATAGTCTAATGCCAGGTTTCTAACATTGTAGATTCCATCGTGCGAGGTATATATTGTTCAGCATTGCGAGATCACTAATATGTGTAATACACTCGATTCCCTTTGTCAGGTTTTGCTGTAAATGTTAAAGTGTCTTTTCGCATACAAGTGTGATGAATGTTTTTTCAAAGCTACATTAGTTTTCATTGTCAATCATGTGTTTTAGTGATTGTCATTGAAGAAATATTCTTGGATTCGTGTATATTGGACTTTCAGCAATCATTCAAGGATCATCCTTGAGAATAAGCCTGTGTTCTACATCTATCTCATTGTGAAGTGAAGTGAGAAAGTATAATTTCAGCAGTGCTTTGTGATTCTGAAGTGTGGTCAACGATTCGTATTCCTGCAGTGCTTGATAAATGTGAAGTGTGCTCAACGATTGTTATTCCAGATGTTTTTGATTTGGGAGATGATTTATCAAGGTGAAGTGTGATCGAGAAAAGTTCAAGTTCAAGATTTCAAGTGCTCCTGTGATGTGAAGCATCGTGAAATAGTGTTATTGCATCAGTGCGTCCAATGTTCTTATTTAATATGTGCAGAAAAGTGGAATGCGGTGCATGTCATAGTAGTTCCAGCGTTCCTTTATGATTCAGTGTGGCCATTGTTATTCCAACTCTGCTAATGGATGTGAAATTTGTGAAGTGCTTGTATGATTAGGATGTGCGGCTAAATTTTGTCAATCCAAAAGCGGATATATTTGTGAAGTATGCCGAAGGAATTTTATTCCAATGCGCATATTTTCATAAGGTGTTGCCGTTGATAGTTTCTCTGTTCGTCCTTCGTAATTGGGAAGTGTGCTATTCAAGATTCGCTATGGATGTGATGTGTGGCCAACGGCATATCCTGTGATAAGTGAATATATGTTTCGAAAGTGTGGCCAAGGAGTTTCATTCCATCTGCGCTTTTGTTTCTATTGAAATTTTTGAAGTGCGTATATTGTTTTGAAGTGTGGAAAATTTTTTTTTTTATTTTAAACCAGCTTATATATTATTATATTTGTGAAGTGTGTTATAAGAATTTTTATTTTTAGGGGGCATATGAATGTGAAGTGTGATCAATCCTCTTAGCCTGACACTCCATGTTTGATACTTAGACATCTATGTTGGAGTGTAGGGTCAGAGCCTATCGAAAATTTGGAATTCGTCGAAACCATTTGGTGTCGGAAGAGGATAGCCACTTTCTACCTGGCCCAGCAAGCTTTACAGACTTTTCATCGAGATATACCCACATGAAATCGACAAGAATATTACATTATTTTCTCTCAACTTGCGAGCATAGCATTCGGGATATCTTTAATACGCTGGCACGACAATACACAAATTTCCCAATTTGTTGTACATTAAATTAGGAAATATTATATAGAAGTCATTTAATATTTGTAAATAAATTTAATGCACACTTAATTTTCAACATATCTATTCTGAGAACTGGGACCAGAAACCTGTCAGTATCGCAGAAGGGTGGAGAAAACCGTTTTCAACAAGTGTCGAACACGTGTCAATGATGTTTTTGTTGGTATCACGTAACTACAGCTTTGACATGTACTCATTACTTAGTGAATCTGGTTTTCTTCAAGTTTCTGCAACATTTAGAGATTTCTGGTCGTTCTTTTCATAATAAATATTTTGAGAAGTTTGTGTTCTTTCATTGTTCTATATAGATTACGCCACTTTGATTTAGATGTCGATTTGTTTTCCTAAAGCAATACCAGGAATGGTTTATTGTTGATATCACGTGACTATTTGATCTCTGATGTCATTGACAAATAGGTTGCAAGAGCTGTATAGTCACGTGACTAGGAATGCAAGTGACGAGCTCCAGGTCAAATTTCAGCAACGATGTAATTTCGTCTCGTGTGTCTAAAGATTAAATTAAAGATATAAGGAATGTTATGCTCGCAATTTCTGCGAAAAGAAATCGTATTCCTGTCGAATTCATACAGGTATATCTGGATGAAAGGTCATTCAAGTTTGCAAGTCCGGCTAGAGAGCAATTAGCCTACGCCGACACCAAATGATGTCGGTGAATTTTAACTTGTTGACAGGCAGAAGACTCTGACCCTACACCCCAACATAAATGTCCAAAAATATCCAAAATGGGGTGCCAAGCGTCAGAAGAATCTCGGGCTAGTCGCTTACACACAAACTATGTAAACACAATAGCGATACGAAGCAGCTGGTGAAGGTAAACGCACGTGTATGAGTCCATATATCTGTGGACTAGTTCATATATTTTCGATTATTTATTTATTAATTGTTTTCAATTTGTTAAAGAAATTCTATAATAAAAAGAACAATAATAATAATAATAATAATAATAATAATAATAATAATAATTATAATAATAATAATATTATTATTATTATTATTATTATTATTATTATAATTATTTCTATTATTATTATTATTTATTATTATTATTATTATTATTATTATTATTATTATTATTATTATTATTAGTGGCACTCGTTTTATTACTTGTAGTGGTAATAAAAATAGTACTAGTGGTATCCGTTGTGAAGGACATAATACGTGCTCATTGGCAAATTTGTTTCCTGCTAGGAAATAGTCTAATGCCAGGTTTCTAACATTGTAGATTCCATCGTGCGAGGTATATATTGTTCAGCATTGCGAGATCACTAATATGTGTAATACACTCGATTCCCTTTGTCAGGTTTTGCTGTAAATGTTAAAGTGTCTTTTCGCATACAAGTGTGATGAATGTTTTTTCAAAGCCACATTAGTTTTCATTGTCAATCATGTGTTTTAGTGATTGTCATTGAAGAAATATTCTTGGATTCGTGTATATTGGACTTTCAGCAATCATTCAAGGATCATCCTTGAGAATAAGCCTGTGTTCTACATCTATCTCATTGTGAAGTGAAGTGAGAAAGTATAATTTCAGCAGTGCTTTGTGATTCTGAAGTGTGGTCAACGATTCGTATTCCTGCGGTGCTTGATAAATGTGAAGTGTGCTCAACGATTGTTATTCCAGATGTTTTTGATTTGGGAGATGATTTATCAAGGTGAAGTGTGATCGAGAAAAGTTCAAGTTCAAGATTTCAAGTGCTCCTGTGATGTGAAGCATCGTGAAATAGTGTTATTGCATCAGTGCGTCCAATGTTCTTATTTAATATGTGCAGAAAAGTGGAATGCGGTGCATGTCATAGTAGTTCCAGCGTTCCTTTATGATTCAGTGTGGCCATTGTTATTCCAACTCTGCTAATGGATGTGAAATTTGTGAAGTGCTTGTATGATTAGGATGTGCGGCTAAATTTTGTCAATCCAAAAGCGGATATATTTGTGAAGTATGCCGAAGGAATTTTATTCCAATGCGCATATTTTCATAAGGTGTTGCCGTTGATAGTTTCTCTGTTCGTCCTTCGCAATTGGGAAGTGTGCTATTCAAGATTCGCTATGGATGTGATGTGTGGCCAACGGCATATCCTGTGATAAGTGAATATATGTTTCGAAAGTGTGGCCAAGGAGTTTCATTCCATCTGCGCTTTTGTTTCTATTGAAATTTTTGAAGTGCGTATATTGTTTTGAAGTGTGGAAAATTTTTTTTTTTTATTTTAAACCAGCTTATATATTATTATATTTGTGAAGTGTGTTATAAGAATTTTTATTTTTAGGGGGCATATGAATGTGAAGTGTGATCAATCCTCTTAGCCTGACACTCCATGTTTGATACTTAGACATCTATGTTGGAGTGTAGGGTCAGAGCCTATCGAAAATTTGGAATTCGTCGAAACCATTTGGTGTCGGAAGAGGATAGCCACTTTCTACCTGGCCCAGCAAGCTTTACAGACTTTTCATCGAGATATACCCACATGAAATCGACAAGAATATTACATTATTTTCTCTCAACTTGCGAGCATAGCATTCGGGATATCTTTAATACGCTGGCACGACAATACACAAATTTCCCAATTTGTTGTACATTAAATTAGGAAATATTATATAGAAGTCATTTAATATTTGTAAATAAATTTAATGCACACTTAATTTTCAACATATCTATTCTGAGAACTGGGACCAGAAACCTGTCAGTATCGCAGAAGGGTGGAGAAAACCGTTTTCAACAAGTGTCGAACACGTGTCAATGATGTTTTTGTTGGTATCACGTAACTACAGCTTTGACATGTACTCATTACTTAGTGAATCTGGTTTTCTTCAAGTTTCTGCAACATTTAGAGATTTCTGGTCGTTCTTTTCATAATAAATATTTTGAGAAGTTTGTGCTCTTTCATTTCTCAGTGAAGATTACGCCACTTTGATTTAGATGTCGATTTGTTTTCCTAAAGCAATACCAGGAATGGTTTATTGTTGATATCACGTGACTATTTGATCTCTGATGTCATTGACAAATAGGTTGCAAGAGCTGTATAGTCACGTGACTAGGAATGCAAGTGACGAGCTCCAGGTCAAATTTCAGCAACGATGTAATTTCGTCTCGTGTGTCTAAAGATTAGATTAAAGATATAAGGAATGTTATGCTCGCAATTTCTGCGAAAAGAAATCGTATTCCTGTCGAATTCATACAGGTACATCTGGATGAAAGGTCATTCAAGTTTGCAAGTCCGGCTAGAGAGCAATTAGCCTACGCCGACACCAAATGGTGTCGGTGAATTTTAACTTGTTGACAGGCAGAAGACTCTGACCCTACACCCCAACATAAATGTCCAAAAATATCCAAAATGGGGTGCCAAGCGTCAGAAGAATCTCGGGCTAGTCGCTTACACACAAACTATGTAAACACAATAGCGATACGGAGCAGCTGGTGAAGGTAAACGCACGTGTATGAGTCCATATATCTGTGGACTAGTTCATATATTTTCGATTATTTATTTATTAATTGTTTTCAATTTGTTAAAGAAATTCTATAATAAAAAGAATAATAATAATAATAATAATAATAATAATAATAATAATAATATTATTATTATTATTATTATTATTATTATTATTATTATTATTATTATTATTAGTGGCACTCGTTTTATTACTTGTAGTGGTAATAAAAATAGTACTAGTGGTATCCGTTGTGAAGGACATAATACGTGCTCATTGGCAAATTTGTTTCCTGCTAGGAAATAGTCTAATGCCAGGTTTCTAACATTGTAGATTCCATCGTGCGAGGTATATATTGTTCAGCATTGCGAGATCACTAATATGTGTAATACACTCGATTCCCTTTGTCAGGTTTTGCTGTAAATGTTAAAGTGTCTTTTCGCATACAAATGTGATGAATGTTTTTTCAAAGCCACATTAGTTTTCATTGTCAATCATGTGTTTTAGTGATTGTCATTGAAGAAATATTCTTGGATTCGTGTATATTGGACTTTCAGCAATCATTCAAGGATCATCCTTGAGAATAAGCCTGTGTTCTACATCTATCTCATTGTGAAGTGAAGTGAGAAAGTATAATTTCAGCAGTGCTTTGTGATTCTGAAGTGTGGTCAACGATTCGTATTCCTGCAGTGCTTGATAAATGTGAAGTGTGCTCAACGATTGTTATTCCAGATGTTTTTGATTTGGGAGATGATTTATCAAGGTGAAGTGTGATCGAGAAAAGTTCAAGTTCAAGATTTCAAGTGCTCCTGTGATGTGAAGCATCGTGAAATAGTGTTATTGCATCAGTGCGTCCAATGTTCTTATTTAATATGTGCAGAAAAGTGGAATGCGGTGCATGTCATAGTAGTTCCAGCGTTCCTTTATGATTCAGTGTGGCCATTGTTATTCCAACTCTGCTAATGGATGTGAAATTTGTGAAGTGCTTGTATGATTAGGATGTGCGGCTAAATTTTGTCAATCCAAAAGCGGATATATTTGTGAAGTATGCCGAAGGAATTTTATTCCAATGCGCATATTTTCATAAGGTGTTGCCGTTGATAGTTTCTCTGTTCGTCCTTCGCAATTGGGAAGTGTGCTATTCAAGATTCGCTATGGATGTGATGTGTGGCCAACGGCATATCCTGTGATAAGTGAATATATGTTTCGAAAGTGTGGCCAAGGAGTTTCATTCCATCTGCGCTTTTGTTTCTATTGAAATTTTTGAAGTGCGTATATTGTTTTGAAGTGTTGAAAATTTTTTTTTTATTTTAAACCAGCTTATATATTATTATATTTGTGAAGTGTGTTATAAGAATTTTTATTTTTAGGGGGCATATGAATGTGAAGTGTGATCAATCCTCTTAGCCTGACACTCCATGTTTGATACTTAGACATCTATGTTGGAGTGTAGGGTCAGAGCCTATCGAAAATTTGGAATTCGTCGAAACCATTTGGTGTCGGAAGAGGATAGCCACTTTCTACCTGGCCCAGCAAGCTTTACAGACTTTTCATCGAGATATACCCACATGAAATCGACAAGAATATTACATTATTTTCTCTCAACTTGCGAGCATAGCATTCGGGATATCTTTAATACGCTGGCACGACAATACACAAATTTCCCAATTTGTTGTACATTAAATTAGGAAATATTATATAGAAGTCATTTAATATTTGTAAATAAATTTAATGCACACTTAATTTTCAACATATCTATTCTGAGAACTGGGACCAGAAACCTGTCAGTATCGCAGAAGGGTGGAGAAAACCGTTTTCAACAAGTGTCGAACACGTGTCAATGATGTTTTTGTTGGTATCACGTAACTACAGCTTTGACATGTACTCATTACTTAGTGAATCTGGTTTTCTTCAAGTTTCTGCAACATTTAGAGATTTCTGGTCGTTCTTTTCATAATAAATATTTTGAGAAGTTTGTGTTCTTTCATTTCTCTATATAGATTACGCCACTTTGATTTAGATGTCGATTTGTTTTCCTAAAGCAATACCAGGAATGGTTTATTGTTGATATCACGTGACTATTTGATCTCTGATGTCATTGACAAATAGGTTGCAAGAGCTGTATAGTCACGTGACTAGGAATGCAAGTGACGAGCTCCAGGTCAAATTTCAGCAACGATGTAATTTCGTCTCGTGTGTCTAAAGATTAAATTAAAGATATAAGGAATGTTATGCTCGCAATTTCTGCGAAAAGAAATCGTATTCCTGTCGAATTCATACAGGTATATCTGGATGAAAGGTCATTCAAGTTTGCAAGTCCGGCTAGAGAGCAATTAGCCTACGCCGACACCAAATGATGTCGGTGAATTTTAACTTGTTGACAGGCAGAAGACTCTGACCCTACACCCCAACATAAATGTCCAAAAATATCCAAAATGGGGTGCCAAGCGTCAGAAGAATCTCGGGCTAGTCGCTTACACACAAACTATGTAAACACAATAGCGATACGAAGCAGCTGGTGAAGGTAAACGCACGTGTATGAGTCCATATATCTGTGGACTAGTTCATATATTTTCGATTATTTATTTATTAATTGTTTTCAATTTGTTAAAGAAATTCTATAATAAAAAGAATAATAATAATAATAATAATAATAATAATAATAATAATAATAATAATAATAATTATAATAATAATAATATTATTATTATTATTATTATTATTATTATTATTATTATTTTTATTATTGTTATTATTATTTTTATTATTATTATTATTATTATTATTATTATTATTATTATTATTATTATTAGTGGCACTCGTTTTATTACTTGTAGTGGTAATAAAAATAGTACTAGTGGTATCCGTTGTGAAGGACATAATACGTGCTCATTGGCAAATTTGTTTCCTGCTAGGAAATAGTCTAATGCCAGGTTTCTAACATTGTAGATTCCATCGTGCGAGGTATATATTGTTCAGCATTGCGAGATCACTAATATGTGTAATACACTCGATTCCCTTTGTCAGGTTTTGCTGTAAATGTTAAAGTGTCTTTTCGCATACAAGTGTGATGAATGTTTTTTCAAAGCCACATTAGTTTTCATTGTCAATCATGTGTTTTAGTGATTGTCATTGAAGAAATATTCTTGGATTCGTGTATATTGGACTTTCAGCAATCATTCAAGGATCATCCTTGAGAATAAGCCTGTGTTCTACATCTATCTCATTGTGAAGTGAAGTGAGAAAGTATAATTTCAGCAGTGCTTTGTGATTCTGAAGTGTGGTCAACGATTCGTATTCCTCCTGCAGTGCTTGATAAATGTGAAGTGTGCTCAACGATTGTTATTCCAGATGTTTTTGATTTGGGAGATGATTTATCAAGGTGAAGTGTGATCGGGAAAAGTTCAAGTTCAAGATTTCAAGTGCTCCTGTGATGTGAAGCATCGTGAAATAGTGTTATTGCATCAGTGCGTCCAATGTTCTTATTTAATATGTGCAGAAAAGTGGAATGCGGTGCATGTCATAGTAGTTCCAGCGTTCCTTTATGATTCAGTGTGGCCATTGTTATTCCAACTCTGCTAATGGATGTGAAATTTGTGAAGTGCTTGTATGATTAGGATGTGCGGCTAAATTTTGTCAATCCAAAAGCGGATATATTTGTGAAGTATGCCGAAGGAATTTTATTCCAATGCGCATATTTTCATAAGGTGTTGCCGTTGATAGTTTCTCTGTTCGTCCTTCGCAATTGGGAAGTGTGCTATTCAAGATTCGCAATGGATGTGATGTGTGGCCAACGGCATATCCTGTGATAAGTGAATATATGTTTCGAAAGTGTGGCCAAGGAGTTTCATTCCATCTGCGCTTTTGTTTCTATTGAAATTTTTGAAGTGCGTATATTGTTTTGAAGTGTGGAAAATTTTTTTTTTTATTTTAAACCAGCTTATATATTATTATATTTGTGAAG